>QANX01007057.1:0-60013 GCA_003254975.1 Ochetophila trinervis | reverse complement strand
CACCTGAAGGTATAATGAATATCCAAATTAAAGCTTCAGTTTCCTTGTTAACCACCAGATATATATTAAATATGGAGACAATACTTATCTCCACAATAGTATGAACGCATGTGGCATTTTTTCAATGGTCTTTTTTATGGCTAAAATAAAGATTCTAATCAAATAAAATTCTTTAGTTAATAATGTGGGGGCCATGTTTGATTTTATTTACTTTAATAGTTACAATTAATTTTAAGTATTTTCTAATAATATTAGGATTTTATGGTAGCCCCTCTTCTTTATCAATTCCAGTAATTTTTATTTTTATTTTTGCCTTGTTTTTACTCATACAGTCATACGTATGGTTGAATCTCCTTTATAGTTAATACATTTTAAAATAAACAAAACAAAACAAAAACCCTCTTGGAATTGATGAAGAAGATGCTAAGGCTACCATAAAATCTCTTCAAAACGTAAATGGTCATAACAATATATATTTGTTAGAAAAAATTCACCTATATCTTATAAGCTACTGCCGGATCAGTTTGCCACGTTAGCATTAATTGTTTGTTAGTCGCTATTAAGTTTTAGCTTAATTAATAGAAAAGTAAAGTCGGCTGTCTTGGTATATAAGTTTGCGAAGCTTCCAAGCCTTGTAAAATTACATTTTCACATAAATACAACATTCACGATTACTCAATTCTCTCTCTACTTCTAGGTTTACGATTGTTCTTTATTTTTTGTTTGACGATTCTTTCATTGTATCAAAGCATAACATCTTCAACAATGGAGGAAGGTTTTCACAGTACTGACCTTCAAAGTCCAGCCACTATACCGAGGTCTGATACAACAATTTCACGAGCAGCAATGGATATAGTAAGCACAAATTTGATCACAAGCTTTCCATTTTCAAAGTACAATTTTGAAATTAGATTTTGAAAATTTTCTAATCTTGAAAATGCAAATCTTGGCGTTACTTGGAGGACACAAATTGGATAAATTTGTTCTTAATGAATAACCTTTGTTCATGAAGACAATTTGTGCCCTACATTGCGAAGTCGATGAAGAAGTTGTCGCTCGATTTTCATCTGACCAACTAGACAAGTGTCATATCATATCATATTGTATTCGTGTCAAAATTTGCTCACCCAAATGCATCCGTTAAGCTTTCAGGTTGAAATATGCAAACTCAAACCCTTAAAAATACATGTGGATTCATGTCGTGTTAAGCTAAGTTTTGTGTTCTTGTTGTGTCATATCGTGTTTATGTCAAAATTTGTTTACTCAAACCTATCTAGTTAAGCTTTCATATTGAACTGTGCAAACCTAAACCCATAAAAATTCATGCAAATTTGTGTCATGTTTAATGTGTCGTTATGGAATTTTCCAGGTATATGACCAACAGTTTTGGATCTTACAAGATCAACTTCTTCTTGCCTAGATAGTTGCAGCAATTCTCCTTCTATTTTTGGTTTAGTTATTGGTCTGAAGACATCACAAAGAATTTGGCATGCTCTTGAAGCAAATTTTGCCTAAAAGTCAAGTATGAACTTGCTTCATATGAGGATTTAGTTGCAAAATACCAAGAAAGGTTCTCTGAGTGTTTCTAGGCATTTTCTAAAAATTAAAGGCATAGCTGGATGAGGTTTGGTTATAGAAAAGGATCTTGTTTCCTACATTTTGGGAGGACTTGGATTTGAGTATGAGATGCTGATTATCAATCTTACAACATGTCATATTCTTCTAGGGATTGACGAGGTAAAACAACATCTCCATTATTATGAGCATCGACCAGAATATATTAGTACAATTGCTGAAATTGATCAAGCGCAAACTTTGCTTCCTCTACAAATTTAGTAAATTCGACATCTTCTTGTGATTTTGATGGGTTACATGATAATGTAAAGAATGTTACTTATTCTGCTAGTGGTAGTCACATGAACTCTGATTTTGGAAAATATAATGATAGTCAAAAGAGTGTTTATCATACTATTACAAGTTCTTCATCAACACAAGCAGCTAGTTATGTTACTCGCAATGAAATTCGAAAGAGTTTTATTTCTCAATATGAAAACTCTACGAGTGCTGATAGGAACAAGGCTAAGAATAAAAATAGAAGCAAATTTGGTAGATCTTAGTTCAATATCTAGGCAGTAACCATCTGTTCCCCCTGGATCTACCTAAGAAATTTATGTTGCTCTACCCAATTTTGGTAACGCTTCATCATTTGGTTTATCACTACAGCAAGGCCAACTGTTCCATCTTTTCATTATTTGCTTGGACCAACCGATATGCCTAATGCTGCTTCTACCAGTTTTATAACTCCAATTCTAGTGGGTGACCTTAGTTGGTATCTAGACAATAGGGCAACTAATCATGTTGCATCTGATAGTTCTCATCTTCTCCAGCATAATAATTACAATGGTAAGAGTGAATTACTTGTTGTTAATGGTTTAAAAGTTCAAATAATGAGTTTTGGTAGTTTAATTGCTCATGGTTTGTCTGGTCATTCAGTTTGGTTAAAAGACATACCTTATTGTACCTACTATTGCAAAGAATTTACTTATTATCTCAAACTTACACAATATAATATTGGTTGTTGAGTTTGATACTAACTTGTGCATCATTAAGAAGAAACAACTAGGAGTAGCTGTTCTTATAGGAGTACTTGAAAGAGGTCTTTACAAATTTAAAGTTTGTGGTTGTGCATATTTTCCTTATCTCAGACCTTATCACTCTCAGAAAGTCCAATTTCATACGTCAAAGTTTGTGTTCTTTGGATATGCAAATGGATACAAAGGGTGTAAGTATTTGCACTCATTTGGAAGAGTATATATATCTAAAAGTGTTGATTTTAATGAAAGTGGATTTCCTTTCTTGACTGGTTTTACTTCAGTTTCACACTTGCAATCATGCATTTCATATACTTATTTTTTCAGCTTCTCTTACTACTATCAATAAAGCTTCTACTTTTTCTGAGCAAGCATTTTATGCTCAACCAGCTAAAATTTAGGTTCAATCCATAACTATTTTGTTAAACAACCAACCAGATGACATTGATTTGCAAGTTCAAGTTCAGAATTCAGCTTCTAGTTCTGATACTGAATTGCAGCCTTTATATGAATGTCATAATGAAGATAAGAAAATTACAAACTCTAGTGATTCAAGGCATCTTATATCTGATGTTTGTGAGTCTTCAAATGATATCAGCTCACAAGGTTCATAAACCAATATATCTGAAACTACATCTAGTGCAACACATATAGATGCAACTCAAAAAGTTGTTGAAATCCAAACTACATCCAGTGCAACACAGATAGCTATAACTCAGATAGCTATTGAAACCCCTAGTATTGCCATACATATTGATTTACCTTTAGTTTAGAATTCACATTTAATGGCTGCTAGATCTAAAAATTGTATTTTCGAAACATTCAGATCCAATTGTTTTAGTGTTCGTAAGTCATCTTCCAATTTGTTTTTTGTGCCATCATAACCAAAAACTTGTAAAATTGCTTTGCAACATCCTAAGTGGAAAGCAACAATGGATTTGGAGTATATCTCTCTTCTTAAAACAGGTACATGGTATCTAGTGCCTTATTAACCACAGATGAACATAGTGGGTGACAAATGGGTGTATAGAGTGAAATGTAAAGCTGTTGGATCTGTAAAAAGATACAAAGAAAGGCTTGTATCTAAAGGTTTTCATCAAAAACCTGTCTTTGACTTCTTTGAAACTTTTAGTCTAGTCATTAAGCCATCTACAATTAGAATTATTTTTGCTCTAGCTCTTACTTTTGATTGGCCAATTAGGCTCTATATGAAACTCTTCAAGAGACTATATATATGGCTCCACCTAAAGGGTTTATCAGTAAAGATCATCCAACTTATTTTTGTAAGCTTAAAAATGCTCTCTATGGTTTGAAACAAGCTCCTCAAGCTTGGTTTGATAAACTAAACGATGATTTGATAAAGAAAGGCTTCATTGACTGTTTTGCTGACAGTTAATTGTTCATTTTGAAAAAGCAAAATATTCATATTTTGTACTGATCTATGTTGATGATCTAGTTATATGTGGTTCAAGCACTCAATATGTTCCAAATTTGATTTTTGAACTCTAGAGTGAGCGTTCTTTAAAGGATTTGGAAAATTTGAGCTATTAAGTTGAAAGATCTGTTAAAACAATCAAAATGTCTCAAAGGTAGTACATCAATGATTTACTGGTTAAAAACAAGATGTATGAAAAAAAAAAAAAAAAANAAAAAAAAAAAAAAAAAAAAAAAAAAAAAAAGAGCTATTCTACATCAATGCTTACTGGTAAACAATTGTCTATTCATGATGACGATTGTTTGCAACAACCTTACTAGTATAAAAGTGTTGTAGGTGCTTTACAATATTTGACAATCACAAGGCCTGACATTACATTTGTAGTAAACAAACTATATCAATTTGTTCATGCTCCAATAACTAGTCATTGGGAGGTTTGTGAAAGATTACTTAGATATCTCAAAGGAACTTGTGATTCTTGTATCTTTCTCAAGAAATCACAACCAGAGAGACTTGTCATTCAAGGCTTTGCAGATAGTGATTGGGCTTGTAATCCCTGTGACAACAAGGTCATGTAGTGGTTACTTTATTTTCTTGGGTCCCAATCTCATGTTTTGGAGTAGCAAGAAGCAATTACTTGTAGCAAGATCGAGTACAGAAGTTAAATATTGGGCACTTGCTAATATCACAACTAAATTGATTGGTTGTTGTAATTCACACAAGAACTTGGTTTAAGGATGCAACCTCCTATTGTCTAGCTAGATAATATTGGTGTTGTAGCTCTAGCTTATTATCCAATTCTTCATGCAAGAGCTAAGCATATTGAGACCATTATACATTATGTTCGTGGCAAGGTGCTTCATAAAACTATGGAAATTAAATATGTGCCAATAGAAGAACAAGCATAAGATTTATTCACTAAAGCTTTAGGGAGAACCAGATTTGTTTATTTACAATCAAAGCTTGGTATTGTCTCTGCTTAGTTGTTCTTTCCTTATTAGGATAGCTTAGATTGAGAGAGGGTGTTAGAGAAAATTCACAAATATCTTCTAAGCTATTGCCAGGTCAGCTTGCCACGTTAGCATTGTTTGTTAGAGTTTAGTTTGAGAGCTAATTGTTTGTTAGTTGCTATTAATAAGGGTTTAGCTTAATAGAAAGGTAAAGTCAGTTATCTTGGTATATAAGTTTATGAAGCTTCCAAGTCTTGTACAATTACATTTTCACAAAAATACAGCATTCACTATTTCAGAATTCTCTCTCTACTTCTAGATTTAAAATTGTTCAATTTATTTTTTGTTTTACAATTCTTTCATAATATTATTAGATAATACTTAAAACCAATTGTTCAATGAAAAAAATATATATATATATGGGTCCCACATTATTAATGAAAGAATTGTGATTGATTACAATCTTTATTATAGCAACTATATAAACCACTTAGTAAAAATGTCATATATGGAGTAAAGAGGACTACCCTAATCACACAAGTCCTAAATGTGGTATTATATACTTGTAGTGGAAGATTTACTAAGAGAACTTCTACTACCTAGTCGGGTATATTGTTGTGCTTATCAGTATGCAATGTGCTTAGATGAAATGGTATTTCGTTTTGAGAGATTCTATAATAAGTGAGTTAGTTGTTGGATATTATGATTACGTAGCACAAATAGAAAAATGTTAGAATTTAAATGTGTAGATTGTTCATAATCATGAGACTCACTTCCAAGAGCTTATTTGTACTAGTAATGAGACTGAGTTTGGTTACTGACTTTTGTAGTGAAGCTTTTGGGCACACTCTCTTCATAATACTTTAGTCGGCCCATTAGACTAAAAGACTCAGATATCCTAAAAGCTCAATTGGCTTATCTCCAATAATAAGTGGGGATGAGTCATGTGACTAGTACATGGCTACTGTCTATATAAGACAGTAGAATGTGGATTATAGGGTTAATGACATAATATAATATAATTGTATGTGATCGCTAGGGTTTTTTCATAAAAGAAGAGAATGAGTTAGAGATTGTTGTGTTCATTGGTACTGTATTACTGTGTTTCTTTTATAGGTAAGAGAAGAAACTGATCTAGATCTTCATCGATATATGAAGGTAAGTACCGTAACTAATATATTGTTTAATACAGATTATAAACATGTATAGATCTAGGGATTTAATTCTGATTCCGCATTTTAGCATGTCAAATATGTATCAAATTTCTAACACTAATCACATGAGTCCTAAATATGATATTATATATTGTGTAGTGGATATAAATTTAGGATTGCCAAGTTACCTCTGAATTGCTTTTGTAAAAAGCTGGAGTTCTTCATATGTGCCATGAGTATCATATATATCATCAATTATTGATGTTGCGGAAATTACTTTGCTCAACATTCTTCTACCCAAGGCATATTGGGGTTCAAAGAACACTCCCAAGATCCAAAAGTAGCATTCCACCAACCTATCTCGGGCAAAGGGTAGCTTTGTTGGGACATCCAAGTCTTTCCACCACCTGATTAAGTAACACGCAATTCCTTCATATATATCCAATTAATAATTAATTAAGGCCATCCTAAGATCAACTAACTGAATTTGCACATTCCCCTATATTACATGTAGTACACTTAATATATATCTAGGAAAATTCTAAAATAATGATATTTTTATTTTATTAAAATAAAGATTGTTACTAATAACATGTTATTAGTGACAAATCTAAATTTTTTATCATTGATAATTTATTTCAAGTGACAATCTTCATTTTAATAAAATGATGATACCCTTATTGTAGATATGTATATATATTATTAGACATAGCTAGATAAACAAACGAAATCCACTTTATGATAGCTTAAATTTTTGAAAGTAGTGATAATTAATTCAACATGGTATCTGAGTTTTTATGAAAAAAAAAATAAAAAGAAAATATACAATAGAGCCAAAGATCTTTGAGCTCTTAGAATCATAAGTCAACAATTTCATCGAAAAAATCAAAACCACATGTAAAGATCCAAAATGAGCCCAAATTTTAGCTTAAGCTATTTGGATCAGTTGTATTTTGACTTGAACAAATTAATCAAAAAGCTTAAGCTAATGAGAAATTCATATTTATTTATTTTATATTTATCTCTAATATTTCCTCTCACACATGAAGATCTAACCTCTTTTTGATATGGTAATTCAACAAGTTCCAACTATCTTTTTAGGCTCCATTGGATCCTTACTTGTGTTTTTGTGAGAGTTATCAAATTTTGAACACAAAAATTTGTAGACATTTGGCTTTGATATTTAGTTGAATTATCTATAAAATTTTAAAAGTTTCTGCTTGTGGAAGGTAAGTCAACAATTATATTTACATTATCTTACCACAGATTAAATTAAGGACCTTTATTTTTATTGTTATATATGAAAATAAATAACATATATATGGTCAATTTAAGAAATTAATCACCTTGAGATTTCACTGAGTTCCCTTTGGTGCATTTTTTGTAATATGTTGAAATCTAACTTGGCAAAGTTGAGTAGAATTTCACTATGTGAAGCATCTTCTTGGTAGACAGAAATGTAACGCCTTGCAAGAATTCTTGGTAAGCTCTTACGTATTGGCTGCTTTAAAGCTTGAGCTACTTCTTGTGCAAGCCATGGGTCTACTTGAGTTTGCTTTAACCGAAGATGAGTGGCAGTGAAATTTAGTGCTTCTTCAAGTATATCTTCTGCATGCATTTTGAGATGAGTAGCATCGTAAAAACTTAACATGCCTTGGACATCATCAACAAGTGTTTCCTTGAACTTTCCTTCGCCGTTCTTAAATTTCTTGAAGACATCTGCTTCACAAATGACCGCCAACACATGAAATTAATGAGTTTCAAATATTAGAATACTTCATTGCTCAAATGTGTCAATATTTTCTAATTTTGTAGCTTAACAAAGATAACAAAAATCAGTATGTATATATACATATATTTAAATATTTTAAAATATAAATAATTTATTGAGTACATTTGTTTAATTAGTAAGATAAATGTTTGTTTAATAATTTTTTTGAAAAATTTAAGAATAATTATGATTTTACTATTTTATTATTTTTTTAAAAAAAATCATATGAGCAATGGTAAAAGCATTTCTAATAAAAATGTAGATTGCAACTTGTTACCTATATATTCATTAGTTCAAAACCGACCTATTTTGGAAATAATCAATCCGATCCGATCTGATCTATACATCAAATCCAATATAATCCAATTAGTAATTGGATTGGATCGGTTTGGTTAATCGGTTTGAATTTAACTTTTATTTAATTTTCTTAGACATTTTAAAATTTCATTTTTGAGCTTTCTTATTTTGAATATTTGACATTCGAGCTATTTTTTGTGCCAAAAATTTGTTCGGTTTAAACTTTATTTAAAAAATTATATTTTTTTTTCAAAACATAACACATAAAATGATTAAAAAAATAACATGACAAATAAACATATTAAACTAAAACAAAACAAAACAAAATTACTACACTAATACAATAATCCAGTAATCAAACTCCAAATTTAAACTAATACAATAAAGCCTACATACCAGTAATATTAAACTAATTGTCATATTCTTTGTAAAATAATTGCAAGACCACGGTAATCCATTAGTTTGTTACAAAAACAATTATAAGGTAATCGGTTCGGTTTGGATCGGTTTTATCAGTTTTTTACGTCAAAAACCAAACCGAAATGAAACAACTATCGATTTTGAATTTTCAAAACCGATCCAGTCCAATTACACTAAAAAAACTGATCCAAACAAGTTGAATTGTATTGGATCGGTCGGTTTCATCGGTTGGTCGGTTTTTTTGCACACCCCTACTATATGACATATATATCAGCTTAATAGCTAGTCAGTCAATCATCTTTAATGGCTCTATCTAAAATTCAATTAATATTAATGTGTATCTATTTTTTTTCTTTATAAAAAAAAAGATTATATTCTGAATAAAAATTTGGTAAAGTCATCTACTGTCCAACCTACCTTTTTTTGTTTGCTACATGGAGAGTTATATAAACCAAAATGAAAGCAGCAGTACAACACACCACTGCCTGGATCAAAGGAGGCCTAAAAGCCATCCGAAAGATCCTGAGCTACAGAAATAAAAGGAGGAAGATCACAAAGGGGAAAGGTGCCGCTAATAAACAGTCTTTGCCCTCACTTACAAGCAGAATGAGTAGTTTTGTTGTTGCTCCTAGAAATCCAACAAAAAGCAAACCTATCCATAGAACTGAAGACTAAGGACATTAATTGTCACCGTCACATATTTATTTTTTCCACAAATTAGTTTGTTGGAATCGTTAGATAGTAATTTTTTTTTAAAATGATTGTCTATATTTATGATTTAACAATAAAATTTTAGCAATCTCAATCCAATTCAAAGTACTCTAAGTAACTAGGGGCGCATTTATAATGAGGACAGTTTGGGCATGCAGTATGACCACTTACTCCATTCTTGCCACACATAGAATTTTTGCCTTATATATAAACAAAAATTTTGAATTATTTATTCATCTTTTCTATATAAATCACGTATTTTTCATAAATGATTCATCATTAGTGCAAAAAAAAATATATAGTTAAAATCCATAATTAATGCTAAAATATCAATTAATGTTAAATAATCTCTTTTGTTCTTTATTTTATACAAACTTTTTTACTCAAAACAAATTTTAAGGGGTATTTTATTAAAACTATTTATGTTTATTTTGAATTTGAACCATATTTTTATTATTATATGCCTCAATCTTTTTAATTTACAAAAAAAAAAATTAATTTTTAATTTTTATTGTATAATCTTATTTATTTAATTAAAAGGTTTCAAAAGCATTTATTTATGCAAATTAAGTCTTATATTTTTTTAATTTTAATTTTGGTCATAAACTAAGTTATATGATTACTATATAATTTATTTTAACAAAAAATATTATATTATTGTTCGTGGATAATCGAAACTAAATAATGAAAGTGTATATATATATGTTTTTATAATTTAGTACTAATTGTTATAGTGCGGCTTGGCTCTGAATCTGATAACAACAAATATATATATATATATATATATCAATAAAAACTTATAAAATAACCTATGCATTGAGAAAGTAATTTAATATTTTTTAAAAAGAGAGTCAACGTCTTCGAGGATATTATAAATTGAGAAATGCTAAAATTTTAAAATATTAATCAAACTTATTTACCAAGTAATACGTATTAAAATATTATTAATTGATTATATAACATAAATATAGATAAATAAACTATTTAATAAACCAATTAAATACTGACACATTATTTACTATATCATTTGGTAAATAAATTTGATAAATATTGTAGTAAGTCTTGCGTTATTATTCTAATTTTTTATTTTAATTGTGGATTATAAAATTTAAACTTTAATGGATTTTTAAATCAAGAAATGAATGTGGAAAATGTAGGATTTTTGAACTTTTGTGGATTTTTAAATCAAGAAATAAATTTAGTGTCAACTGAATGCATGCTTTTTTGCTTTAGAAAATAATAGCTTTAATTTGTCTAAAATAATTATACAAAATGAGGCAAAAAATAAATTATAAAAAGTTAAAATGCTGTACGTATAAATTAATAAACATGAAAAACAATGTATACTATTCCTCAAATTTTGTTTTGTAAGGGTCCTCTTTTAGTATGCTAAAAACAGTGTATACTATTCCTCCAATCTCACTTTACTAATAATAATAATAATATTTTTATTAAATTATTTATTAAAAAAAAGATAATACAATTACAATTTTATTATGATTCATGAATATCACATCACATTGTTTTTTAGTGGTTGAAAATTATTGTTTTATTCCTCAAACTCATTTATTGTTGTGTATTATGAGAAATAATGATCAAAACATGTATCTTTGATAATTTGTATATAAATTGTTAACATGCAAACGATATATACGGATCTAATGTTAAATGTCATTGAATTACTATTTTTCTCATAAGTTAGCCATTGGAATGTGGATCATAAATTTATTTATATTACAACACTTTCCTTTACTTGTAGATCCGTTCTTTTTTGAATTTATTTTGGATCTTTACATGTGTTTAACGAAATTTTTTTACTTTAATAAAAAATTAAAATAATAGATATTTTTAAAATTTTCAAAGAAATTTTGGTGAAAATTTTGAAAATATAAACAGATAGAATGAAAATTTTAACCAAATTTCAATAGAATTGACATAGAAATATATTGATAGAAATTTTTTTGAAAATTTAAAAAATATTACGGGAAATTATGAAAAAATTTCAATTTTCTTTTTTTAAAAATTTGGAATAATTTCATTGAAATTTTCGACCTTTTAAAATTTAGCCTGGATATAAATTTCCTAAAAAATGACACCAGAGTTGTCAAAACTCTAATAAAAAAATAAAATTTGATTGTACAGATATTAAAATTGGAGACATGAGATTAGCAACTTAACTAAAGCTGAAAAGATTATTACTTATTGTAGACTGGACCAAACATAAGATTATTCATTGATTGTATTTATTTTATTTTTATACTTTTAAAAGTTAAAAACTTATCAATTATATCAGCAGGTAATTAATAACGTTTTAAAATTAAAATTACTAAGAAATGAGAATATGGAGAAGTACATACCAGAAGAAACATCATAGCCTTGCTTTCGAAGTAATCGAAAACAGGTTGCAGTTGTAAATAAGTCACAAAGATCCTCCACAATATCCTGATAGTTATTGTAGATTTGCAGCAAGATTTCATCAATTTCACTCTCAAAATGGTAAGACACGCCTAAGCGTTGGATAACATCGATCAACTTCAATATTTCTGCTGAAGGCCTATCCTCATGTTGTCTCATTTGCTGCAATCAACATCCCCTTTACTTGTTGTCTCATTTGCTGATATTCTTGCTCCATTTTCTCATCAACTTTCTGCATACCACAAATTCAACAGCTAGATTTATTTTGCTAGCTACTTGCCAATCATTGATTTATTAAGCTAATTAAATCAGTTATAGTACTATAATAAGACATGTTTTTTCCTTTTCTTGACAAGTTCTAAAGGATATATTTTATGGAGGTACTTAGTTCAAAATGCATGATTGCATCTTAGCACTTTTGAGTTTTGCCGTTTTTCAAAATGCACTTTTGAGTTGAAAATTTAAGTTAGGTTTAAATACACTTTAGTGTCTTTTAAAATTAAATTTGTTCATATAGAAGTCTCTACAATTAATATGTACAATTGATATTCTGTAAGTTTTACATACGTACATATATATATATATATATTCTACAGTTAAGATGGTCCTGAAGGTTTTCCATTAGGTTCTCTATTCTTATCCTTTGGATTAGTCAAAATTTGAGATTTGAAAATACGTTTAGGATTTTATATGAGTTCATATGAGATTCATTTTGTCTTCCTAAAATTTTAGTATTTTACTATATTTCATATAAATCTCAAATACAAATTTTAACATTTGAAACAATACAGTGGCTAATTAATAATAGAGATTCTATTGGAAATTTCATCATGAGGTTTCTAATAGGAGAATGACTTACTCGATCTTTATGTACTTATATATAAATTTGCTTTCCCTTGATCGTCAGCATATAATGGGCAATATGGCAGCATGATAAATTGTATGGGTGATACTGTGATTGATAAATCCAAATATGGACGTTCACTACAACAGAGTTATGTTGTATATATATACATAGATATATATGTGTACATTTGCATGATAAGAACTTTAGAAACAAACCCTATAGCCTAAGATCTATTAGATTTATTTTGCTAGCTACTTGCCAATCATTGATTTATTAAGTTAATTAAATAAGTTATAGTACTATAATAAGACATTTGTTTTCCTTTTCTTGACAAGTTCTAAAGGATATATTTTATGGAGGTACTTAGTTCAAAATGCATGATTGCATTTTAGCACTTTTTGAGTTTTGCCGTTTTTCAAAATGCACTTTTGAGTAGAAAATTTAAGTTAGGTTTAAATGCACTTTACTGTCTTTTAAAATTAAATTTGTTCATATAGGAGTCTCTATAATTAATATGTGCAATTGATACTCTGTAATTTGAAAAAAATTGCACATTTGTCCAATTTAGTTATAATTGACAGATTTTATATCAACTTATAGGTTATGTGCATAACAAATGACCCTCAAAGTTGGTTTTTTTAATTTTTTAAACCAAAAATTTAAAAATAGAAAAAAAATTGAAATTTATTTATGGCTATGCACGTGACTTTTAAATTGACGAAATCTGTTAATTTTAACTAAATTGAACAAATATGCAACTTTTTTCAAATTACAGGGTATCAATTGCACAAACTAGTTATAGAAACTCTTATATGAATAAATTCAATTTTAAAAGGTACTAAAGTACATTTAGACCTTTAAATTATATTATATATATGCAAATTTACTTTTGTGGACTTACCCACTTAATTACTTTATAGTGAACCTCTTATATTCATCAAGTAATTTGGTGGGATGTAATAATAATAACTGCAGGATGCATATATGCCACCAAAATTGGTGGGATGTTTGTCATCCACCGTAAGGTAAGTACACAAGTCCACTATAGCAAAGTTATATATAAATTAAGCATAGTATCGTTGTATCTTGTGTTGGCCACCTAATTATATGACAATTGCTAAGGGTTGTTACTCGTCCAATAAGAGTTAATTTTAAATCACTAATTAACGTGACATTATCAGTATTTAACAAGTTAGTACCTTTTCACTTTATATTGGAAACATGTTTTCAAAAATAATTATATACACACATGTACATGTATGAACAATCTCTCATCAAATCAGTATGATAAGAGACTAATTTATCTATATTAGGTCATATATATATATATATATATATAAATAGTCAATATATAGTAAGAGTGAGCGAATTTAAAAGCTGGTTGAATCTAATAATAAAAGAATAGTTTTACATACGTACATATACATACATATAGATATTCTACAGTTAAGATGGTCCTGAAGGTTTTCCATTAGGTTCTCTATTCTTATCGTTTGGATTAGTCAAAATTTGAGATTTGAAAATAAGTTTAGGATTTTATATGAGTTCATATGAGATTCATTTTGTCTTCCTAAAATTTTAGTATTTTACTATATTTCATATAAATCTCAAATACAAATTTTAACGTTTGAAACAATATAATGGCTAATTAATAATAGAGATTCTATTGGAAATTTCATCATGAGGTTTCTAATAGGAGAATGACTTACTCGATCTTTATGTACTATATATAAATTCGCTTTCCCTTGATCTATTTCTCAGCATATAATGGGCAATATGGCAGCATGATAAATTGTATGGGTGATTCTGTGATTGATAAATCCAAAAATGGACGTTCACTACAACAGAGTTATGTTGTATATATATACATAGATATATGTGTACATTTGGATGATAAGAACTTTAGAAACAAACCCTATAGCCTAAGATCTATCTGGGGAAAACGAAGGGAGATAATATATGCTAGGTTGCTGTCATACCTCGAAGGCCCTTTAATTATTCTTTTAAATTATTAAGTATAGATTGTTATTAAAAAAAAGTATAGATTGTTACTCAAAAACAAAAATAAATAAAGTTATAATAGATCGTGAACGTTATTACTAATAAATATAATAAGAAGACAATATCTATTGTTAGCCAGCTAGGTAGAGTTCGATGCATATATGTTTACCATTGAATCAGGGGTGGATGAAAGAAAACGATCCCCCCAAATGCTTGGAACATAATTTGCCGAGCGACGTTTGGGTTCAGGGTCAGTAGCAGCATTTTGTGTGGAAGCAAGAACTACTGAGCTTTGAGAATACATTTTTCTTTGGGAGGCGAGATATTGTACAAACGGGTATGGTATTTATATATAGATTGCGCGATGCACTACTTGCCACGTGACACAATTTATCACTTCATGATCACTAATCGATGAATATTCTACAGGATGGAGATCTTCAATTTGTCTCCATTTTTCTATCTTCATTTTTGTTCTTCATTTTTATCCGACTAAAACTAAAATTCCACTTCATTTTATAAACCGGTTATTTTTTTCCCAATAATATTAGGGGACGAAGAAGTCTATCAAAATGCTTAATTACTAAGTGATGAGGTTAATTTCATTATTTAATTAGTTTGTATTTAGTTACACTGAGTTTATGATTTTGTTTATACTTTTGAGCATTACAAGAAGAGAAGCAAAAGTCAGAGCTTTAGAATTGATATTTAGAAACTATTTTCTGAAAGAGCTTAGAGTTTGAGAATAGCTTTATGCACATTTGGTATGAATATTTCTGAAGCTAATGTAGATAATGTTTAACATAATTTTTACTTTTGCTTATATTTTTCTTTTTACTTTTTCATAAGAACTTTTTGAAAAAACTACTTTTTATTGGTTTTTTTTAAAAAAAGCTTGTGGGAGCCTAAAATACTTCAAAAAATATTAATTAAACACTCTCATAAGCAGTTTTGAATTTTAAAAATTATTTTTGGCTTCTTAGACGCTCTGCCAAACAAAATTCTAATTGGTAATAACTATTTTTCCTTTTAATGATAGCCATGTATTAATTTTGTCATTAAAAAAATGAAATTATCACATTTAATGATAAAAACGTGCTAATTATTTCAATGAGTACTTTTTAATAAAAAATACACTAAAAAAAACATTACAAAATAATAGATATTAAATTACACAATATTATGTATTATGCTATGTTGCAATCTGACAAAACCATGGTGTCTTATAAGATAATATTAATATAATAAAAATGTAACAATTATAAGTTAGAATTATAAAAAATTAGTATTTTTGAGTTTAAGTATTTATGATTAGGTTTTATTAGGTTTCTCTAATAGGTATCTGATACGATATTGTCAATTTGAACCCTGAAACGTGTGGCTTCATATCCTAGTACTGCGTTTTATGAAATTTTACCAGGCCTAATCTAGACTCTTCTAATGGACATTTTATTTAACTTATTTTGTATGCTCAAAAGTTAGCATCTCATTCGATCAGTTAACTTTTCCTCTAGTGGGTCGGTCTTAGTTCTTGGATTTTCTTCATCATCCCCGGAAAAGGTGTATGCTTTACGAGTTATGGTAGGAAACATAATATTGGTTTTACAAATGCCTCCTTAACAGCTGAGCAACCAACCCAGAAGACCAAAAGTTGCTGCTTCAATCAAAATAGATACTAGGGGGAAGTGACTTTTTGTATTTTCCAATGAGTTTTTTTCCTTCTGGTTTTGTGCTTGCTTTGCAAATGTAGTTTGAATTTTGTTCATTACTTAATTCCTTGTTGTTGGTGATGGTTATATTCAAATTGAAATGGGATTTTGCAAATTTCTTGTGGTTCTACTCAGTTTAGTTTGCTTATATATAAATAAAAAGAAAAAAAAAATCATGGTTTTAGTTAAGCAATCGGCAACTTTGTGAGAGAGTCAGTATAGAAATTGAGCATCCAAACCTTGCTAAAGAGGGTGCTATTCATATTGAGACAATAAAAAGAACCGGAGATAAAATATTTCTAAGTCGTTTTTACTTTCTGGGTGTCTCAATTTTTTTTTTTTTTTTTTTTTTATATGTCCAGGCAGCAGCGACATGCCCACGTGATTTTTAAAAACAAGGCCTTAATTTTTTTTGTATTTTTATCTGCAACATTATAACTGTTCTTTTTGGGGAATACAACATTGTAAACTGTAGTACAACTGTACACCTGCATATTAATTTTTTTTTTAAAGTATATCAAAACTGTCTATATTAGAGGTGGTCGAATTTATGGGAGTTGTTGAATGTTGATGTTTAGTTTTTCTTTTTATTTGGAAAAAATAAGTTATAAATTTATTATTTTTTTTTCTTTTTTTTTTGTTCAAAATGAAATTGTAATGATATGGCTGCAATGTATGGTTGTAATGAATCTTGGAATGTATGTTGTTACTTGTTTCTTTTTCGTTTCTTTTTTTGTTTTCCTTTTCTTTTCTTTTTTTCAGCTATTGTTTTGGTTATTGATAATGATTTACTAGTACTTTTTGTTTGTCTTTTGAGTTTGAAATTAAAAATTTTATAGTTAAACTTGTATAACATTATGTTATTCTCTTTGTTTTAGGAATGAAAAATTTGAATCTAATACTGTGATTATGCATTATATGATTGATATCTTATTATGCTTGCTTAGTATTTTTTAATTTGTTTTTTAGTTGTTTCTTTTGTGTTTGGGTGTTTGTGCATGTACTTTGCAAAAGATTTTAAATGGACAAAGATTATATAGATCAATTTGATAGGGAGGACGAGTTTTTTTTAAAACTTTCCTTCCTTGTTCTTAAATTTCTTGAAAACGTGTGCTTCACAAATGACAGCCAACACATGAAATTAATGAATTTCAAGTATTAGTATACATTATTGTTGAAATGTGTCATTATTTTTCTAATTTTGTAGCTTAAATAGATAACAAAAATTAGTATATATGCATATATTTAAATAATTTAAAATGTGAAATAATTTATTGAATACATTTGTTTAATTAGTACGATAAGTGTTTGTTTAATAATTATTTTTGAATAATTTAAGAATAATTATGATTTTACTATTTTGTTATTTAAAATAAAAATCATATGAGCAATAGTAAATGCATTTCCAATTAAATTATAAATTGCCATATCTATATAGCATAGAAATTGGAAAAGCTTGTTACCTGTATGGCATAGATATCAGCTTAATTGAAAGGAGAAATAAAGAAGAGTACGGGAAACCCAGGGAGAAATATCATGAGAGGGAGAGAGGATTCAAGAGTGGGGTTAGATCATTTTTTTTTCAACAGATCCCCTTTGATGTTATATTTGTATATATATGTATACACATATCAAAATGAATGGTAGAAATTCTAGAATTTAGCTTCTTCCGTGGTATTGGGCTTGTGGCTTTGCTTCATACTTATTCACTTTTTGACTTTACCCTGATCAATGAGCATTATAAGAAAAATACCCCACGACACAAATCTATGCTGGGTTAAATCCTGCAGATACCCATTTACATTTCACTGTGTCTGAATTCACAAACAAAAAGCCTCAATTGATATTTCCTTTTTCTGTCGAATCAAGTCATGGTCTTGGGCACTTCAGATTTTGCAAATTGGAGACTCTTTTTCTAGCGCTGCTTTTTGGGCTCTAAGGTTCGTCTGCTTTGTACTTTTGTCAGGTAATTTTTTTATTCTATGGAGTTATTGTTTGGAAGAAATTTAGGAATCTTTGGCAGTGGGTGTGAGTTTTCCAAAAATTTTGACCCAAGCAATTCTGATTATTGGGTATGTGATGATACTGCTGAATATTGGGCACTATGAGTTTGAATAGAAATTTATTGAATTTATTAGGAATTTATTATTACTTTTAATTAAATAAATAAAATCTATCATAGCGGAGTATAGATCCATTAAATAATTTGTTATATACCGTGAAAAGTGCAGTTTTAGAAAAACAAAATAAAAAAAGAAAAGTTGTTTGTAATTGGTAATTCTGAGTTCTGACTGAGCGCATAAGAGCTTAGTGTGAGTTATTTTTTTTATTATTATTTTTTTTAAAGCTTCTTTTTTCTTCTTATCTTTATTTTTTGGGTTTTGAAATTTCAATTGCTGACTCTGCTAAATAGTTCACTTTTTTAATAGAAGGAAAAAAATAAACACTTTCTATCTAGTAATTTTTGTTTAGTTAAAAAGTTAAAGTAGCTAGTGCCTAGTGGTGTGTAATGTCTTCAAATGTTTATTTATTTTTATATTTGTGAGAGTTGAAAAGGGAGTTATAGAGAGAAAGAAAGAGAGACAAAGTCTGGTGGCGCAGGTTGTTAAAGTGAGCTTGTTCGATGGTTGCGACGATGTTTAGTTTTTGTTTTTGTTTGATGTATTTTAATTAGATGAATTTATTTCATAAAATAATAAAAATAATCAGTTAATTTTATTTTAATCAGAATCTATTAAAGTGTAATTTTTAAATTCGTTATCTATTAAATACATATTTGCTATATAATTAGTAAAAAAATTATTTTTTGTGTGATATAAGACTCCAATAAACAAATTCATTGAAAATAATTTAAAAAAAAAAACTATATATATGTATATTATAATCGATTTCATGTAGAAATATCTTTGATTTAAAAAATTAAATAACTAAGCTGGATTATATAAATATATTTAATCTAACAATTATTCTAAGCTTAAAAAGTATCTTCTTTGTACGAAATAATTCTAAAAATATCATCTAATCTACCAATATGTATTAATTATATACGGGTTATTATTTGATTGACTATATTTAATTATACTTATATTTCAAATGTTTCACATATCTAATTGATAGATATATTGGTAAACTAAATGACACACCTAGCATTACTCATATAATTACATATATTTTCCTAAAATATATATGTATATATAATAGTTAGAAATGATTCCTATTAGAACTGCAAAGCAGCTCAAGCAGGGAAATTTATTAAGAAAAAAAAAGAGAGTTTACAAAAAATAAAACCCGTAGGTTATAACCAAAAACCTACAACTGCCTGGCTTCATTAAAACTTGATAGAAGAAAAACTTCTGAAGAAAAAACAATTCTCAGGAAAAAGAGTGCCAGGATAATTGAACAAGTAAAACCATATTCCACATAAATAAACATTTAACAAAACTTAAAAGCCTGACCACCCATAATATCATCCTTATGAGCATAAACACAAAAGTCTAGAAAAAAAGACAACCAAAGCTCATTTTGAGCTGAAATAGCATATTTAGAAAGCATATTTGCTACCTGATTCCCTTCACGAAAAATATGAGAAATCTTAAAATGAATTGTGTGCACAAACCTCAAACATCTAGACCAACAGGCCTGATATTTCCAAAGAACTTGAAGCATATCTGTCTCAAAAAGGCTGACCACATAAGTAGAGTCACATTCAATCCAAAGATGATCCCAACTATAATGCTCTGCTAGCTCCAAAGCATGCAAAACTGCCAAAATCTCAGCTTCAAAAGCATAAACCAAACCCAACGGAATTTCAAAGAATCCTTTGACAAAACCTTGGGAAGTCCAAAAAACACCATCCCCACCACCAGAACCCAGACACCCATTAGCTACACCATCAGTATTGACCTTGATCCAAGCAGTTATCAGAAGATTCCACACCACATGAATAATCTTAGGAGCTTTAGAAGGTATTGCCTTAACCCCTAAAGTTCTACAAACCAATAAATCATCTATTGAATTAACCATATGACCTGAGTGCAAAGTATTTGCCTCACAGACTGCTCTAACAATAAAAACAAAAGCCTAGGAGACAAGGGGCAAAAAACCTTCATGCAAAGACTTGAGCCTGGAAAACCAAATAGCTACGAAACACAAAATCAAAGCCATTTTCCAAAGAGCAACCACCTGAGAACTTAGCTTCAATTTTATAGCATTATGAAAAAGACAAAGCGGGGAATCCGTATTGCAAAGATTAAGCTTAAACTGTAAAGAAATGAAATCCCAAATAGCCCGTGCATACGGACATTCCAAAAATAAATGATCAATAGAATTTGAATGCCTTTTACAAACATAACAACAAGTAGCCATTTGGATCCCACGCCGAATCAAAGTTGAATCCATAGGCAACCTACAAAGAAAAAGTCTCCAAACCAAAATAGATCTACAAGGAGGAATATAAAGAGCCCATATTGAAGCAACCTAAATGCCGAGAAGCATTAATACAATGCAAATACATCTCCTTGCAAGTAACCATCCCCAATTTTGAATATTTCCAAACCAACCGATCAGCACCAGAACTCAAAACTCTAGTCTTCTCAATTTTATTAGCCAATTCAGGAAAAACCATTTTAAAATCAACATGTAACAACCAATGACCATCCTCAAAGAAAATTAAAGATACAAACATTAAAGGGAGTGCACTGTTAACCCTGTAACAAAGTAACTAGAGATTCACCCAGCCAATTATCATACAAAAAATGTAACAGAGACCTACAACCAATGAGCCAAACACATTCCTTAAAAATCTGATCTTGAATATCCCGAATGGATGGCCAAATAGAAGAAGTCAGATAAAATAAAATTATTCAACTTTCTTTTAAAATGAGATATCAAAAAATGGAAAATGGAAAATAAGAGAGTCCAAAGTCATCACCTTCCAGACAAACTTACTTAACAAGGAGAAATTAAAAATCATCAAATTCTTTTAACCTAAACCACCAAGCTTTTTCGGCAAACAACAATCAGACCATGCCACAGTGACTGCCCTTTTCTCATTAATAGCCCCAGTGTAGAAAAAAAAAATTTAATTGCCGAGGTAACATACCGAATTAACTTAACAAGCCATCGATAAACCATAAAAGTATGAACAAAAGAATAGGTGATTGCTGAATCAATCAGACAAGCACATCCTGCATAAGATGAATGATGACCTTTCCAAGCATCAAAATTCTGAAGAATTTTATCAGCAATCGGCTGAAGCAAATACTGAGTAAGTTGACCTTTAAACAGAGGAACACCTAGATAGCTGAAAGGAAGCTTACCCAACCTCATTCCCGTGTCCCTAACAATTTGATTTTGCCGAGAGACAGAAAAGGAATCACCAAATTTTTTTTTAGATTTATTCCAATTAACTCGTTGAATTGAAATGTCTCCATACGAACGGAAAAGATTGACCACTGTATGAACATTCTTCTTTAGACGCCTACAAAATATTAAAATATCATCCTCATAGAGAAAATGAGAAGGATTCATTACTCCCTAGTTGCATACATGGGAAGCAACCCATCCGAAGCCACCAATTGAGTAATATATCAGCAAAGGAACTCTTTCGCAATACAAAAAAGAAAAGCAGATAATGGATCTCCCTGCCTCACCCCCCCTAGAGCAAGAGAAATAACCTTTTAGAGAACCATTAATCAAAACTGAAATTCTGGCAAACTGCAAAATATTAGAAATCCAAAATCGAAACTTATCAGAGAAACCAAAAGCTTTTAAAACCTCCACAAAAAAAGGCCATGATAAAGTATTGAAAGCCTTTCCTGATATCAATTTTAAAAGCCAAATTACCACCAATGCACTTCCTATCCAATAAGTTAACACATTCTGAAGCAGCGGCAACACACTCCTCAATATGGCGACCCTTGATAAAGCCAAATTGATTATGAGAAATAAATCTTGCAACAATAATAGCCACCCGATCCACAATTATCTTGGTAACAATTTTAAATAAAAAATTACCCAACATAATAGGACGAAAACCATCAACCATATTGGCATTCGAAGACTTTGGGATAAGAACCATAAAATTTGAATTTATACCTGGTTGCAACTTTCACCGCATTAGCCTCCACAATATCCCAACACTTTTGGAAAAAACAACCTGAGAAACCATCTGGACCCGGTGCACTAGAAGGATCAAGGTAAAAAACAACCTGCAGAACCTCCACCTCCGAAGGCACCGTTGTAAGCATATCATTGTCAGCTTGAGACACATCAGCTGATATTACTTGCCGAACATCAACCAAATCCAAAGAAGTATCATTTTTATCAGAAAAAAGATCTTTGTAAAAAGAGATAACATGCTCCTCAATAATATCCTTATCAAAACAAGTAGTATCATTAATCTGTAAACAAGTCACAACCGTGTTAGCCTTCTTTCTTCGACGAAAAGCATGGAAAAAATTTGTGTTTCTGTCCCCATCCCTCAACCATTTAACACAACATTGATCCTTCAGAAGCAATTCCTCCCTCTGCAACTCTTGATCCAAAATAGTTTGAGCCTCCAGCTCTTGACTGTATAACCCCTCTGAGAAACCCTCCGAAGCAATCTGTGACTGAATATTTTGTAGACTCTTTTTGGCCTCTAGAACTTGTGTGTGGACATTCCAAAATAGTCAAAATTCATCTGTGAAGAGCAAATTTAACCCCTTTAAGTTTTTTCATCACCCTCAACGTCGGATTACCTACGACCTCAAAAGACCATGCTTTCTCCACCAGTGGTAAAAAAATCAGCATGAGTAGCCCACATAATCATAAACCGAAACGGTCGCAGACCAATAGAAGACTTGGGATGTAAAGAAATAACCAACGGATTATGATCTAAATGATACCGAGGAAGAGTTAGCTACACATGAAACAACATCCTAGAAATCCAAATAGGATTGAGAACAGAAAGATCTATCCAGCTTACTCCAACTATAAGCTAACAGAAAGATCTATCCAGCTTACTCTAACTATAACCAGATAAAGAAAATTTACCTATAATTTTTTGCTCCTCAATATTAACCACCGTAACTCCCAAACAAAGAACAAAAGCCAAAACCCAAAGAGTCAGATTGGAGTCCCCAACCCTATTCTTAGCAATTGAATTAAAACCAAGTTTCTCCCAAAAAGAAGGTACAATAGCAATCCATTGCACCAAAGGTTCTGCAATGTAAAGGAAAAAAGGCCTATGTAAGGAACAAAAATTCTGCAAAGCAAGCTGAGTTTCGGTATTACCCAAACCCCTACAATTCCAATACAAGAAATTCATTATGTAGATGTCAAAGCAGCCCGCGTAACAGGCTTATTAGATACTGAACCCAATTGTTTACTCCGCTATCCCACATTCTTTGCCAACTGACCACGCTACCAACTCTTGCTACACCTCTTTGACTGCTTAAAAGGAACTATAGCTAAATCCTTCGGTTCCACTGAAGCATCCACCTCCCAAGGAACCATGGCCCGATCCTCATCCCTAAATGAAGCATCAGAAACATGTTGATCCTCCACTAAAGAGTTAGACCCATCATCACCTTCCTCATTACAGCTATCCCCCATCTGCATTGCATAGGAATATCCAAATCATTCAAAGGCAGCTCTTGAAGTTGAACCTTTGCACATGACTGTTTACCATCAGATTTACTTCCCATAACTGCACCTTCCAAAATCTCAAATCGATTACTAAATGAAACCAGCCGCATCGTGTCTTTTTCTCTCTAGACCCTCAATAGGTCCTAGAACCTCTTCCTGCACTGCTTTCTCTTTAGGCTTATACAATTTCCTTTCAACCATCTCCCCTTTACCCTTGTTCGACTTCAAATTTTTAGCCTCAAAAATTCTGCATCTAGCAGTAGCATGACCAATACTATTGCAAGCATTACAAAAATCAAGGAGATTTTCATAAAATAAATTCACCGTGATATTACCGCCTTTCGATTAAGCAAAATATAACTAGGCAATTGCGAAGCCAAATCCAAATCAATCAAGACCCTAGCATAATGTCCAAATTCTCAAGCTAAAGTATTCTTATCAATTTTCAAAGGTACCCCAATACAACGAGCTAGATCAAATAAAATCTGCGGATGCCACAAAACCCAACTCAAATAAAACCTGAACCATATCTGAGTGTTTGTCGTTTTTCGTGTTTTTGTATTAAAATCTAGAGTCCACTCATGTAAACGTAAAATTTCCGATTTTAGATTCAAAGAACCTGTAGCCCAAATTCTATTTTTTTCCTCCTCAGAATATAGAAAAATTTAAAAATAACCCTTCCCCATTGAAATTAATTTTCAGTTGTTCAACTTCCATTCTTTGGAAAGTCGAGCTTTCAACTCAGACAATTTCCACGGTACCTCCCTCTTAGCCAAAACAACCCGAGCAATAAGAGAATACTTACAGAGAGCGAGATGCTTCTCATAGGCCTTGACATTTAAATTCATAGTAACTACATCCCCCATCCTAGTTGGACTTGCTGAAGAAGCTAGAATGACATGTGAGGATTCTACCCCACCCACAACCGATGCAAAAGTCCACAACACATGTGCGGCACCATGTGGAGCTGCTGTCCCTGGCAAAACTGAATCAGGCTGTGACTTTGAAGCTGCTGCAAGCTGAATTGGTTGAACATTTGCACCCACAGAAGGCTAAGCCTCTACACCCACAGGATGTGCTGCTGCATCCACAACCGCTGCTTGCTGAACCGAAGCATCCCGTAATGTAGCCTTGATGCCATCAAAGACTTGCTTCACCTGAATGTCACATTTGCAATCTAAGACAAAAATGTGCATGAGTTCTGCAATAGATAGTCCACCAGTCGATTGTGTAATGCTCTAGCCAACCACCGTGGCCATGACATTGCCGGAAGTCTTGGAAGCCATGGAAACTGATGTAAGTCACGAACACCCACAGAAAAAACCAGACGACACTAGACGAAACAAACAATTTAGTCAGTCCCGAAATCAATCAGAAAAACTGAAGAAATGTTGACGATGAGCACTAGAAGCATGACGACATAGAAACCAAAAACGAAAACTGTAATCAAGGAACTCAAACTGTAATCACTAAAATGCAAAAGCCAGACGAAGCTGAAAAATCAAAAAACCACTGGAAAAGAGAGAATCACAGAAGAGAATCACCGGAAACAGACGACATCATGCAACCCTAGCCAAATCGCCATTGTCGAAGCTCCGAAAACTTTGGACCCCCAATAATAGTAATCCATATGTATATATAATATTAATATTATTATTATTATATATATATATACAGTTCTTTT
The DNA here is from genome assembly GCA_003254975.1 of Ochetophila trinervis. NCBI lineage: Eukaryota > Viridiplantae > Streptophyta > Magnoliopsida > Rosales > Rhamnaceae > Ochetophila > Ochetophila trinervis. The sequence goes on along the minus strand of QANX01007057.1, from coordinate 34,399 downwards.
ACAATTAAAAATACTTTTTATATTTTGAAATAAAGATAAAAATATGTTATAAAAAGTGGACTTAATATGGATTATTAAGTTAAAACCAAGGTTCATAAAGTTTTAAAACAATTAATTGAAAATATTTAATTTAATTTAATTTTTTAATATTAAAATTTTAATAAAGAAAAGCAAATATTTAAATTGTAACCATTTAAAATCATTTAGACTGGTAGTTCTAATCTAATAGTCCATCCATCTTTTATAATATTATTTTATATTTATTTTAAATTGAAATATTATATATATATATATAAATTTGCTATAAAATTCACAGAAGAGTTTAAGGATTGTTTTTTTCCTGAATATTTTTTGCCATAAAATCTTTAAAAAAAAAAACATTATCACATATTTAATTATTGTGTTTTGTATAGCATTTTTTTTTAATTCAGTAGTCTTAGAACCTAAATCTTATAAAATTCAAAGCAAAGTATAAATTTTTGAAAATAAAAATTCATAAAAAGAAGTAAAAAATAAAAATCCTAAATTTATGAAGCCAAGCTGTTACATATTGTAGCAATGTAAATAAATATATATTATTTATATAAAGTGCCGCTAAATATATATATATATATAAACACTTTCATATGAGAAATGGTCAAAAGAGATGAGTTATATTCAAATAACCAAATAAAAAGAAATGTCCACCGACCCATCATCGGATCCCCGTGATCTACGGTCACCTCTCCTCTCTCCGATTAGTAAATCCACCAGAGAACCAAAACCGGAAAAGCTATATATTGACAATATGTTCCAAAAATACTGCGGCGAGTTTGGAGAGTGGCAATTGAGGCACTTCGTTCTAACCAGCTTGGCTTGGGCACTGGAGGCGTTCCACACCGTGGTCATGATCTTTGTAGACCGTGAACCAGACTGGAGGTGCTTGGAAGGTGGTATTGGGTCTAGATGCGATGCAATGGCTAAGCCCATCTGCGGGTTCGAACCTAGTTCGTGGGTGTGGACCGGAGGGTCAGGTAGCTTGACCGTGGCCGAGTGGGGTTTGCTTTTTGCGGTGACAAGTATAAGGTTGGGCTGGTCCAAGCTGTCTTCTTTGGCGGCTGTATGATCGGTGAGTTGTCCAAGTCTTTCTCTATCTCTGCGTTTTCTCTCTTTATCTTTGAATTTAATTTGTATTGTTGTTATTCATCAACCACATATTAATTATAAAAGTAGATTATGCCACTAGCAAAACAAACAAATTGAACAAAAAAATTTTGATACTGGACTTGATACTTTTGATACATTCCTGATTTTCAGTCCAAATCTTTGAAATATTGACTTTGGACTATGCAGGCCATAATTTTCTGATGGAGACCTCAAAATTGAGAAATCATTTTCCTTGTCTCCTTGGGATGAAAATTTTTTTCAGTATTGATTTCATGCTTGCACCTTGCACACAAAGGTTTAGAATGTTCTTCTCCTTTCTCACATGAAATCTTTTCAATCTCCTTAGGCCTATACCCTTTCTTGTAACTTTTACCACCAGATGTTTGCCTTAAATCCACTTTGGTCCGGGGTTGAGCCAACTTTATAATGTCTACTACCGTCATGTTCACCCCCACCATTGGGAATGGGTCATTATCCACACCCATTACTTCTTTCTCTTTTTCAGGTAATTTCAGAGTTCCTTTCTCAATTAACCCCTAAATAGCATTGCAGAACAACACACAATTATTAGGCGAGTGTCTCCATCTGTTATGTCATTTACAATAGGACTTGTTCTTTATTTTGCCTACTGATGGAATAACATGTCCCTTAGGTAGCCGAATCACCTTATCAGCCATCAAAAGATCATAAGTTTGATCGACCTTAGAAATATCAAAAGAATAGCTTTTCTCAGTCTCAAACCTATTCTTCTTTGAGATAAAAGTCAATTTAGATACACTTTGAGTTCTCATTAAGTATATGGCCTAGTAGCCATAATTTAGGCCACATTCTCTTCGGCCACTTCCTCTTCACCCACATGATCTTCTGTATTAACCATGTGGACTTCGCTATTGGGATCCCTGTAGTAAGAACCCTTGGAAGAATTTTTCCTTTGATATTCTTTCTTTAGAATCTCTTCATACCTGGTTGCCCAAGAAACTAACTTGAAAAGAACTTTAAACTCCATGCCTTCGAATTTATTTTTCAACTTGAAGTTTAAACCACTATAAGCTATCTTCACAAACTCACATTCAGGAATACCAAGATGACACCTATTCCTTGCTCTCTTGAAACGAGCAACAAAGTCTTCAACTGACTTACCCTCCCTTTGATACTAACGAGAAAAATCAGCCATAGAAACTTATGGTTCAATCCTATAAAATTGTTAATGGAATTTTTTTTCCATCTCCTGCCAATTCTAAACCGATCCTAGTTGTAGATTTATGTACCAGGAAAATACTAAACTAGTCAGAGAATTTGAAAAGATTTTAAGCTTGAACACATCATTGGTCCCAAATTCTCTACATTTGAGCCGTGAATCGACCTATGTGTTCAACAGTAGACTAATTCTTATCACAGGAAAAAAACTGAAGTCAGGGCACCTACACCCTCCAGGAAATTATGTCTGGTCTACATAGTCAGGATATGGATTCCTATAAGATGGTAGGCCTATTCGTCTGAAAGCTGGGCTGATGATCTCTTAGACCAAATTTTCCACCGTGTCTCGATCCAAACCTTGGCCTTGTCCTTGACCCTGGCCATTATATCCTCTTGGTTGGTTTCTCTGCCAACCAAGATTAATTTCAACTTGATGTTCTTTCCTCCAATTTTGGTCATACTGTTGAGCTTGATGATATGAATGTCTCACATGCGAAAGAGTATAAGGAATATTTCTAGGCTCATTAACCACGGGATGAATTGGAACCACTTCTTCTATTGTGGCCTGAGGAGCTTGATTTCGCCGTCCTAAAAGTTCAATCAGATTATTGAAAGAGTCGGCCATTTGGTCGAGCAATCTCTCTTGGTTGTCCTTCATATGTTAGGATAACTCACGTATTGACATATCAGATCCATGAGATCCTTCTCCGTCCTCATATTGGACTTGATACTTTTGATCATCATGAAGATTTTTTCCCCTAGGTACGGCCATAGGGATTTGGTCGGTACTTCCTTCTTCATGATGCTTAGAAACTCTTGTTTCTACCATATTTTCAACTCAAAAAAATTCTATCGTCCTACCGAGCGTGCCAAAAGATATGTTGACAATTTTGGATCAACAATCGGTCCCTAAGCATCTATGAGTGTGGCACCTTCAAATTATGAAAATCTAAAGGAATAAAATAATAGTAAAAGTAATGAGCAAATCTGAAATTTAACAAACGATTGTGCTTAAAATAGGGAACTAATTTCTAATGAGTTCTTTTATTGCCTTAACAACTAAAATGACTTTACAAATAAAATTCGAATAGAATAATGATGAAAAGACTAAACAAAATCAAAGTTTAACAATTCTGAAAGCCTAAGAAATTCTAGAAACTTGAAAGCTTGAATATTGATTTTTGTAGAGAAAATATGGTTGTTTGCTTGAGTAGTTGAATGTCTGTGTGTGTAGAGAGACTAATCTGAATTCTGATCTTTTATATAGCCTTTGACCATTTTGAATCCTAGTAGGAATAAAACTTTTGGCATCTACAATCTCACTTGGAATAGAATTTTTACCTGAAAAATAATGCACCAATGAAAACAAACCCAATCCAATTAGCTTCCACTTAAATTCTTCCAACCATTCTCATCGATTCACCACTTATTCGAACCAACAGAATTTGTCGTTCCAACAAACCCTGAATCATTATTTTCGGAACAACAAAAACCATTCTTCCAAAACCTCATCCGACCTAACATTAAATCATTCTTCCATCCATCAGGTCTACAATTTCATCATAAAGCCAATAATTTTGCATGGCTCAAACACAAACACAACAATTAAGCATTTTAGGTGTCGTTTGATAACCCATTCATTTTTTATTTTTAGTTTTTGTTTTTGAATTTTTTGAAAACCCAAAATGAAAATGCATTTGATAATCATTTTCATTTATTTAAAAAAAAATGCGTTTGATAACTATTTTCAGTTTTTTAAAAACAAAAACTATTTTTCATTTTTCTTTAAAAAAAAAAGTTAAAAAGTCAATTTCATTTGCAGTTTTTTTTTTATTTTTAAATCCTTGATAATGTCATGATACATGACAACTCAAACAAACGGACCATTAAAAATAAAAATAAAAATGGTTGCTGTTTTTAATTATTTTTTTAAAGCAAAAACATAAACTAAAAATCAAAATCAAAAACTAAAAACTAAAAACCATAAATCAAAAACCATAAATTATAAATAAAAGCTAAAAATAAAAAAATAAAAAATAAAAACTAAATACGTTAACAAAGAGATATTTAATAATTGCAAAATCGATCTAGTTATTGTAAATACATCACTGACGTCTAGTGAAAATATTCATATATATACATTATTTAAAACAAGCATTTGTCTCGCATTTTCCAGTTTAATAGTCCAATTTTGACTTTGTTTGCACCGGTAGCGCGCGATAGGTTAAGATTGAATTTTATTTATTTATTCATTTCTATCTTCTTCTTTTTTTTTGATAAAATTATTCAGTTCAATCTTCTATACTGTGGTTGCTGATCACTTGGCATATATCACATAAATAATTCAAATTTTATTTGGTTGATATATATCAAATCAAATGGTCTCTCTTATATTATTCACCAAAAAAAAAAAAAAGCGGTTTCTTATATGCACTGCATGCCACCGAGGTTTTCCTCTTGTTTTACATGTGTTTTCTAGGAACCAAAGACTCCAACTTGGAAATTCTTTTAGATTCGTTGCGATCCTGCGGTGCATACATATTTACTTCAAGGTGGTCCATTTGTCATATTACGTCACTTTTACTTTTCTTTTTTTCACTTTTCGTTTGATGATTTATTTTATTTTTTATTTTTATCCCCTTTGTTCAACATATCTTAGGAGAAAATAAAGATGTATCTAACAGGATTATCCGTCTATCTTTAACTTTTTCATGATTTGTAGGTTTTAAGCACATAAAAAAAAAACAGAAACAATAATGAAATGGTGAAGTAATAAAAAAATAAAAAAAATAAAGAGTTAGAAGAAATATGCTTATGAAGTTTGAAAATAGAAAAATAGACGAAGTAGTAGTGTGAATAAAAAATAAATAAATAAATAAAAGCGGATACTTTAGAAAACGGAATAGAAGAACGATGGAATATGACTTTTTTTTTTCCTCTCAATTTGTCAGTTTGCACTTGACATTTATAAATTATACTATGAATATTTTCTGTCATTTTGCTCATTAAAAATTTTAAATTGTTATCGCTATTTATATTCCTGAGAAATATTTCATTTGGGTCTTATTCTTAATGGTAGTAATTGTGCCAATTTTTAAGACAATCCCGAAGCTGAGAACATTCCTGCACCGAAGCTTTCAAAAAGAAAAGGCTATCATCTGCAAAAAAGAGATGAGACAAAGGAGGACAGCGCCAGGCTAGTTTAATTCCTTTGAGCATCCCCATTGAGGCCCTCTGATTAAGCAATCTAGAGAGAGTATCAGCCATCAAAATAAATAAATAAGGAAAAAGGGGATCACCAACCTCTCCATTGATGATAACCCTGTAGAAAACAGTAGAAACGCATTGCATGATAAGATGCACACAATGAGGATCGAAACCTAATCTCCGCAACATCGAGAAAATCCCATTCCACTTTATCATATGCCTTTGTCATATCAGTCTTAAGAGCCATCTCAAACCTCCTTCCTTTCCTTTTCTTTCTCAAATAATAGAAGGTTTCTTGAGCAATGAAGACATTATCCTGAATTTGCCTCCCTCCAACAAAGGCACCTTGATTGTTAGATACCAAATCACCAAGACAACCCTTTAGACGGTTTATCATCACCTTTGAAACAACCTTAACATAAACTGATAGGCCGAAATTGTTATTTAAATTATGAGTATTCTACTGTGTAACAAATATACAACTTAAATAAAGAACAATATAATAATAAAAAGATTAAAGAAAAACCAGTTTTGAGTGGAGACAATAATTAAATTCTTTTGCCTTAAGACAATTTTCACCCCGCAGTGGTGCTAAACGGTTCTTTAATGGTGAATGTCTCCTAGGCTACAACCACTATCTTTCAGGAATAGCAGCACTTCAAATTCCCAGAAACAACGAACAATTCTATGAAAACTCTATCTTCTTGATGCAGATGTATGTATGAATGATACTCTGTTTTATTTTCTTTTTGCATTTTGTCTGTCTTTCAAAAGTAGAAAACATAGCGTTTAAATAGGCAAAGCTTGCACCTTTTTGTGGAAACATATACCTTTCCAAAGATGAAACATTGTATTGTTTCCAAGAGATACAACGTTTTACTAAACAACGTATTGTTTCCAACAGAGGCAACATTTCACTAAAGGTTGTAACCTTTTACTAAAAGTTGTAAACTTTCACTGAAACTCTACTACAAATAATAATAAATAATTTATATTCACAAAATTCGTACAGAAATTGGGTAACTTTACTTGGCTGCTGAACTTTAGGAATAAGAACTATATTGGTGCAATTTAGTTTCTTTAATAGAAAACCCGAAGAGAAAAACTCATACACCAAAAGAAAGAAATCCTCCTCAAAAAGAGACGATTGAGATTGATAAAAAAGCCCCGAGAAGCCATAAGGACCAGGAGCTTTACGCCCCCCCCCCCNGCAGCCCTCACTTCTTCCCGGGTAACCAAATGCAGCAACTTCCTATTAATATCAATTGAAACCCGAGGAGTAACAGCACTCAAAGCATTCTCAAGATCTCTAGGACCAGAAGTTGAAAAAAGATTTTGAAAATACCCTACTCATATGGTTGCTCAGTGCACATTTAGGATACATTATTTAATTGGTACTTGAGCCGTCATCGTTTAATTCAAAATCTTTAGCGATGAAAATAGTTACGTTTGTAACGTCAGTTCATGACACGAATGATTTGTAAGTCATGAAACAAATTCAAATTGAAGTGAATGGTACATATTAAAAGAAAAAAATAACGAAAATGAATTGTACAAATTTAGATTCAGGTATAGGGGTAATGTTTCTTCAAGCTACAAAAGAAACGTCTAACATTTATTAATCTACTAAAATATTAGTTATGTTATTTATAAGTTCATACTTTCTTTTTCTTTTTTCTTTTTTTTTTTTTGGTATTAATTGTTAAATTCAAACATAGGAAATTGGCGTGAATTTTTATCCCTTAGTGACAAATAGCCGGTGACAAATCTAAAAAGGGAAAAAGATTCCATCCAAATCTAGTTGAATATGATATTTAAAAAAGCATTTTCAATACACTTTTTTTTATTAGATCAAACCAACTAATATATATATATATATATATATATATAGGGATTTGTTATAAAACTTACACGTTGGGTTCCATAAGCTCCCCAACAAAGATATTTTTTTTTCTGAATTTTTTTTTTTTAAATTTTGTTTGACTTTGGATTTTATCGCATTTAAAACTATTGGGTTAAAAAAAACAAAAATAAAATGTTATACAAAACATAACAATTAGGTATGTTTTGATGTTTTAGTCATATTTTTTTCGTTATTTTTTGTTTTTCTTGGTAGATTTTTAAAATTTATAGTATTTAAAAATATTTGATAAAAAAAGAACTAAAAAAAATAAAAACCAACTGTTAGGCTCCATAAGCTCTCCAACCACTACTACAAAATAGGGTCAAAGACGACGGTTAAAATCCGTCGTTTTACGTGTTTAGACGACGGACACGAAACTGTCATCTAATAAGGCGTCGTCAATACTCAAAAAACATCGACGACGGTTAAAAACCGTCGTCTATGTTTAAATATCGACGACAATTTTTATTATAAACCGTTGTCAATAATAAACACAAAGACGACGGTTCATAAGTGGAACCGTCGTCTTTGTGTTTATTATTGACGACGGTTTCTACATAAAACCGTCGTCTATGTTTTTTTTTTTTTTCTTCAGCAGCATTTAAATACATTTATACAAAATTATATTAAATATTAAATATATTCTAATTACAAAACTCTTATACAAAATTACTAATTAAACCAAAACGCTCATATACAATTTTTGATTATATACTCAATCTAATCATACAAAATTACTTTTCAATGCACGGATTCAAACATTTTCACGGAATAATGCATTCACAATTTGTTAAAAACAATTTAAATAGATTACCGAGCACTAACCTTAAAATTTTTGGGTTAAAAATCACAAATATTATGTGAAATGAAGAAGTAATCCGACTACAATGGAGAAGATGAGGAATGGCGACTACAGTGGAGAAGATGAGGAACGGCGACCAAGTGGAGAAGAGGAAGAACGGCGACCACAATGGAGAAGATGAGCAAACGGCGACCATAGTGGAGAAGATGAGCAAACAGCGGCGGGTGTTTTAGGGTTTCTAAAGAAGTGAGGAAAAATAAGAGAGGAAGAAGCGTGTAAAGAACAAAACACTGAGTTAAAAACGACGGACAAAAGCTAGGCCCGTCGTCTTTACAACGGCTACAAAACGACGCCGTTTTGATAAAGACGACGGGTCTAGAGTCAGGCCCGTCGTTTTTTTTTTTTCGTAAAGACGACGGTTCTAAGCTAAAACCGTCGTCTTTACCCCAAAAAATAAAAATAAAAAACAAAAAAACCAAAAGATGACGGTTTTAGCTTAGAACCGTCGTCTTTACCCAGGTATACACAAAGTATTGATTATGTAAGTATAGACAGTTCCTTTAGGAACCGTCGTCTATACTCTTCAACATACACGTGGCCACAATGTTGCTGCCACGTGTATTTTAGTCTTTTATCAACGACGGTTGTTGAAGTAACCGTCGTCTTTAATGTAACTTTAGACGACGGTTACAGTTAAAACCGTTGTTGATGTTTTTTAACCGTAGTCTTATTTTATCAACGACGGCTCTCTTTTTCAACCAACGCCTATATAAAAGTATGGCCGTCGTCAATAGCTATTTTCTGTAGTAGTGAACATGAGTTTTATAGCAAAACCATATATATATATATATATATTAGGAACTTGGAACTTGGACTTTGTTTAGGAAATCAAGAAGGCGGAGGTTCAAATTCAAGTCTCACTATTGTCTAGGTTGAAAATTCAATTGTAGCTAAGAAAACTATAAAATATAGATATACACATATTGTTTAATATAAGAGTATGTTAACCTCATACATCTCAATCTCTTATATATATATATATATTAAAGCAAGTAACAGTAATATTGTATTTTTAAATGAAAGTAACGTAGTCGTTATTTTTTTATTGTAAAAACACATAGTAGAGTGTTACATTTAATGATTCTACCATATATTTTAAAGTAAAGTAAATAAGATTTTTTTTTTTTTTGGTAAAGGAAATTAAAACAACCAGCACTATATAGTCGAGTTTCCAAACATGTTGTATATGGACAAACATGCTATGTTGACGATTAAAAGCTAAAACACATCCAAGTATTAAAATCATATTTGGCCACCAATTATCAAATACCTACAAAAATATAAGTCAACCACCACAAATCAAAAACCTACAAAAACTATATGAAAAAAATGTTAAAAACCAAAATATAAACAAACTCACAAGCCGACGGCAATGGAGGAGAAGACAAAGTGTTGCGGTGGCGGTGAGAAGAAGAAGAAGCATCGTGGCGGCGGTGAGGAGAAGAAGGTTGTTTCCCAGCTTTGGTGAGAAAGAGGAGTGGGTTTCGCGGCTTTGGTAAGGACAAGGAGGAGCGGGTTGGGTTTCACATGGATATCAGCAGCATGGAGGAGAAGAAGGAGTAGGTTGGGTTTTACATAGGTGTTGGCGGCAATGAAGAATGAGAAGTGGATCCATGGCGGCGGTCAAGAGCAAAATGAGTGGGTTTTGCAGCTTTGGTGAGGAGAAGAAATGAGTTGGTTGGATTTGACAGGGGTATCAGCGATAATGGAGGAGAAAAAATGAGTTTAGAAAGAAGATGGACAACAAAATAAAATACCCACACGCGGGTATAAGTCCCACCTATATTTGGCTAAAAAGTGACACTGCAGGCTGTTGCTAAAAGGTTTCAATGACACATTGCGTTGCAGGTTGTATTTGGCTGCTATTAATTAGAGATGAATTTTTCGTCGCTGAATTAGTTTTTACAATTTAAATTTTATTTAATTGTTTTTATTGTTAAATACAAATTACTTTTTATTTAATTGATTTTAAAATTAACACAATTTTATATTTAATTGTTTTTATAGTTAAATACAAATTAATTTTATTTAATTGTTTTTAATGTTAATAAAACTATTTTAGCAACGCTGCACGTTGCTTTTATTTTATTTAATGACTACTTGGGAGTAATGTCCTGTCTTGGGATAATTTTTTGATGGTCGAAAGATTTGAATTTTTTTGTGAATTTTTTCAAAATATGAGATTTTGGAAAATTACTCAATTTACTATGATTTTAAAATAAAAAGGTTTGAGAAATTGATGAAATATGATGATGGGTGATCTCGGAAATGATTTTGATAAGTACCACACAGTATTAATATATTGATTGATATATGTATGTTGTTACACGCGCTATTTCGATATTATGCTATCATATGTTGTGGACACATGTCGAGAGAGATAATGAAGATCCTGCTATTACCTATTTGGGACATTGGTCCGTCATGTGATGAGTTATACTCTCCTCCACTGCTTGTGACCCCATCAGGACGCTGAAGGTCACACGGCCCCAATACTAAAGTGTGGTACCAATTTTGATATATGATATATGATTTATGGTTTTAAATTGGATTTTGATATTGTGCGTTGTGGCCCATCTTTTGATGTTTTGTGAGAATACGTTCAACAAAATGAATTTAAATGTTTTGTGGAATTAAATTTATGGGTTTAGCAATTGATCTGTGACTTTAAGTAATTGTGTTAAATTACTTTTTTTGATCCTAAGTCGTGTTTTGATGATTTTTGGAAATAAAGCTAAGGATTTTGTGAAAAGTATTTTTAAAATGGAAAACTTTTCAAAGAGTGGCATGAGGTTTTGAGTGTAAAAAATTTTACTCATTAGACATCTACTTTATAGCTAGCTAGGAGCATTCGCTGAGATATTCTTATATCACGTTTTGTATTTTTAAACTCGTTCTCTATGTCCTAGATGCAGGTCCTTGTGATTTACCGTCGGCATAGCATTTGTGCTTGGCTTCTGCTACTTTATATATATATATATAATAGACTCTTCTACTTTTGTTTAGTTTTACTTTCGGATTGTATCATTTTATAATTTCTGCTTATCTCACTTAGTGGCTCTGACATTCCACATACTTTTTAAACTAAATTAATAGTTTTGTATGACCTATCAGTATATCGATGCGATGCATGCTTTATTTCACAAATTATATCTTACTTCACTACAAAAAAAAATCGATATTTTGTGACTGAAATCTTTGTGATGGAACTGTACCCGTCACAAAACACTGTTTTCTGTATCGAAAATTTCAACTTTCGTCACAATTGTAGATTCATTTTCCATTAATTGTGACAAATATTTGGCCATCACGAATTCAGCAGCGCGGGAACAAAATTTTGAATTTTTGTTTGCATTTAGTGACGTAAAATGACAAATGTCGTAACTAATTGCGTTCCAAAAATATTAAAAAAATTATTTTCATTTCTGTGACAGTTACTACCCTGTCACAGTTGCTTTAAACATTTAATTGGCACTGTTGGTCACCGGCACAGTTGCTAAACAGATCTGTTTTTTGGATATGCGGTGCCTTACTTCGAAGTACAAAAAAAATTGATTTTTTGTGACGGAAATGTACCCGTCACAAAAAACAGTTTTCTGTGTCTGAAATTTTAAATTCCGTCACAGTTGTGGATTCATTTTCCATTATTTGTGACAAATTTATTGCCGTCACGAATTCAGCTGTGCGGGAACAAAATTTGAATTTTTGTTTGCATTTAGTGACGTAAAATGACAAATGTCGTCACTAATTGCCTTCTAAAAATCAGATGAAAATTATTTTCGTATCTGTGTCGGTTACTACCCTGTCACAATTGCTCCAAACAAGAAAAAAAAGACTTTTTGTAATTGAAATCATTGTGATGGTCACTTAACTGTCACATAAATAGAGCCTATAGTGACGGATATATATGGATGGTCACAAGTAGTACATTAAATGTGACAAATTCTACATCGTCACAATAGGCCGTCACTAATTGTCATAAAATTTTTGGAGCCAAAAAAAATTTGAATTTTTTGAGTTTATCAGTAACGGAAATCAAAAATGTTGTCACAAATTACATGAAAAAAATAATTATTTAATTAGAAATGATTCTGTGACAATATTATATCTGTCACATTTGAATTTATTATTAATTATGATATTATATCTGGCACCGAAGGTATTCTTTATAATTTGTGGGGTTTAAGTTTGATAGGTTAATAGAAGTTGGTTTGTTGTTTTTTTAATGATTTTCTAGGCAATCAAACATAGGATTTATGGAAAGAAGATATCCACTAGCCTTAGGAATCCAGGTGTTATTCTGAAACTTTCAGATCTCAACGTTGATCGAGTTTGACCGTGTGAGGAGCTCGGAGTTGACTTTTTGTGTGAGTGTGTTGTGGCTTTGACTGTGGTACCGTTGCGTAGAGCTAGTCGATACGAGTTCGTAGACTAGCAGCACGCTCAATTCCGAGTTAAAACTTAGAAGTTATGGTTGAAATAGTGTGAGGCAGACATTTAAAGAGTGAAATGACTAAACTGCCCTTACTGGAATTTCTTAAGTTTTCCAGAAGGATCTGGAATTGGGGGCGCGTCTATTTCTCCCCCCCCCCCCAATGGTTTCCCTTTGGTAGCAAACCCCCCACCCCGCGCCTTCCTCTTCCGCCAGCAACGGCTAATTTCCGGCGAGATCAGGCCGGAAATTACCCGGGAAATGACGCCGCCGACCTCCTCTCTTCTTTGGCACCAGTGGTTTGCCGTGATGGAGCCCAGATCGCCGGTAATCACAAGAAACCCGGTCAGCCCCTTTTTCGAATTCACCGGATTCCGGCGAGTTTAGGCAGTCCCACCACCCGGAAAAGGTAGCTCGCGGCCCCCTCCACCATTCCGCTCCAAGCGGTGCCCGTGAAACGCCGTGAATTCGCCGGAAAATGTGGAGAAGCCGGCAGACCCGTGGCTTCTCCGGTCGCCGGATTCCCGCGGTTTCCAGCAACGAAACCGGTCCGGTCCCCCTCTTTTGGGCCTCCTGAGTTCGATTCCGGCACACGTTCGTCCTAAATCTCAGTCGTGTAAGCGGTGCAAATTACGGGTGCTCGGCCGCCACTTTCTAGCCATTTTTCGGCCACCACCGACGGCGGTTGGACGAGGTAAGTTCTCGGTTGCATCCTATTCGTTACAAGCTTCGTTTTGATATATAACTCGCATATTATAGTTAAGTATTGGAATTTACCCGGTCTTGAACTGTGACGTCCATAACCGTGAAAATATAAATTGTTGACATTTGGTGATGTAGATATGTGTGTAATTATGTTTTGGGTAATTGCTGTGGTTTGAATTAGTATACCAATAATACAGGATGTGAGTATGTGACTGGGTGTCGTGAATATGAAAAATGTTTACGAAATATATTTATATTGAATCGTTGTGTATGTGGTTATTGTTAAATTAATTAAATTGTTATGATTGAGAGTTGAACTGTGGTATAAATATATATATATATATATGTGTGTGTGTAACCGAGTTCCGTGAATACTAAATAATTACTAAGAGTGTTGTGGGTTGAAATTAGCTGAATTGCAGTTTGGTTGTTTGAAAGCCGATTTGGTTTTAAGGAAATAATTGTGGATTTGGTCGGTGAATATTGTATAGGAGTGTTTCCCGTGCAGGCTTGTGATTATTTGCTTTTGGGGAGTGTTAGAAAACAGCCGAAATGCTGCCGGAATTTCTAATAAAATTTCCGGCAGTAGAGGAATTCTTTTAGTCTGCTGGTTTTGTCGGCTTTGGAATAGTAGTTTAACGAATTTTTATTGACTGCTTGTGGCTTAGTGGCAACATTAAGCCACTTAAGCAGGATCCAGGTGGGACTGGTCCTGTCAGTCCAACTATGATTTTGTTTGGTATTAGCCAGCTTCTTTGATTCCACTTACTTTTTGGGCATTGGATATATTTAATTCCCCTTGCTGGTTTAATTCTATTCATTTCTGCTTAATTATTTTGAATATATTATAACTTTGCAATATAATGGAGGCAATGCCAATTTATAATATGAAGAGTGAACTATAACAAAATCATTGTTTATTTAGAATTGATAAACAATTGAGAGCCTGCTTTGTGGAGTTTGCAATTTTGATTTTAGTGGATGAGATGCATAATTTTGGATTTTCACGCCTAGCCATTTTTAGTCCAACAGCCAGAAGCAAGCACTTTTTAGAATATTTACCTTTCTATTAGGGCTTTTTGTATCATGGGAATGGATCGGTATGTATATTTTTTCCTTATTGGATATCTTATTGTTATCATGTCTGCAATACTTGCCTTGAGTGTTTCTGTTGTATTACAAGATGCATTTTTGATAGATGAAGGCATATGCCTCATATATATGCTTCTATGGCAAACTGTTGATTGTTCATAATTGTCATTGTAGGTGGTGCAACATTAAAGCACTTCCAGGTGCCAATCGGTTGGTTAAACATTTGGGAAGTCATGGAGTGCCTATGGCATAGGCTTCAAATTCTCCAAGGGATAACATAGAAACCAATATTTCTTTTCATACTGGTATTCTTTTATAAGGGATGCTTTAAACTATAAATATTTGTATATATTTATTTATCTGTTTGTGTGATGTATTGGAAAATTATTCACTAAGTATGTAATAGGACAAGTGCTTAGTAAAAAATTTTTGAACACTTTATATCAAATGTTTTAATGTTAAATGAATTTTACAATGTTGTTTGACTATTTATTCTATTTGAATTGTATTACTTACTGATCATATTCAATGGCCTGTGTTTGAATGGAATATACCATATTAACATTAAAATGGGTGAATAAAAAATTACTGAAAAAAAAATTACTTGAAAAAAGGTAGCTGGAAAAAACAAAGAATTGGTTTTCTGTGATGGGAAACCGTCACAAAACCGTCACAACAACGATGTTTATGTGACGGCTGCGAATAGTGACAATTATATATCAGTGACAGAAATTCGTCACAGAGTTGTCACAGATGAGTATCGTTGGCGACACAAAATAAAGGGTCAGTTGTGCAATTGTGACGGGAATCCGTCACAAAGTCGTGACTAAGCCGCACAATTATCACGGTTAGTTGGCCGTCACAATTAAGTAACAGTGACGGTTATCTGTCACACTACTGTCACAAATGTCATTATTGTGACAGAAGAGGATCCGTCACTTAATCCTTGCCGGCGGTGGCTCGCTGGAAAATTACAATGGGTTGGAATATAAGTGACGGATTTTTGCCGTCACTTGAACTACATTTTTTGTGACAATGAACAATAAACGGTCACTGAAGAGAATTTGTGTCGGGGCTATTGCGAAAGCACTGTGACGGGTTAGTTACCGTCACAGTTGGTGGATTGTGTGACAAATCCGTCACACATACTATACGTTGTGACGAATTTGCTTCCGTCACAAAACATCTTTTTTTTTTTTGTAGTGCTTATTGATTACTAGTTTAATAAAACCCCTATCAAAGGAGGATTCTATTGGCTACTCTGAAAGGTTCAAATGGAATATTTCTTAGGCAAGGTTTCTCCAGATAATCTAGAGAGATTTGCAAAGCGTGTCAAAAACATTTACTAAACAAATCAATCTACGTGGTGTACGTCTTTTAAAATCTTATTTAAAAGAGAGAATAAATTTAAAAAAATACATTCAAATGTTTAGTATAATTCTAAGTTAGTCTCAATGGTTTCATATATTTCAGAAACTACTCTCACCGTCAATGAAATTCCATTAAATTTGACTGTATAAGAGTATATTGTCTTTTAACTTATATTTATAATATAAATTTTTAAAAAATAATAATAAAATATATGAAATTCATATATTTTACTTTCTCTTTCCTCTCTCTCTCAAGCTTTTAAATCTTAATCACTCTCTCTCACTTTCTCTTTCTCTTTCCTCCCTGTCTCATGTTCTCTCTTTCTTTTTCCTCCATCTCTCCCCACTCTCGTGTACTCTCCTCTTTCTCTTTTTTTTTTTTTTTTTCCTTTTTTTCCTGGTTTCTTTTTCTCTATCTCTTTCTTTCTTCTCCTTCTCTATTCCACAAGATTTGCATTGTTTTTTTTTTCCTCTCTTTTCTCCCTTTTTCTCTCTACCCTTTCTTTTTTTTTCTCCTCTTTATCTTCTTTCCTCCACCACCAAAAAGAAGAAACCCACAAGAACTCCTCGCCATCATCATCATCAATGCTAGAAGGAAAAATCAAGAAAAAAATTAAAAATTTTGTGGGCATTTTATGATGTGGACTGCAAAGAAAAAGGGCATTGATTTGGGTTTGATTGATTTAAACATGTGGGTATTATTTGTTTTGTTATTATTAGTGTTGGATGATTGTTTGTTTTGTTATTATTAGTGGTGGATGATTGTAGTTTGTTTTATTAATCTCCTGGATTTGATGAATTTAGGAGAGCAGAAAAAGACATTGGGAGGGAGGAGACAAATATATGAGAGAGAGGAGAAAGCAAAGAGGAGAGAGGAGAGAGAGTGAAGACGAGGTTTAATTTTAACAGATTATCAAAACAAACATGATTGATAGATGAATAAAAAAATATTTTAATTTTATTTCAACAGGCAATTTACTCATTTTAGACGGCAAAGTGTGATTTGGAATTATACTTAACATGAAGGAATGTATATGAAATTTACCCTAATAAGCACAATATAATATTATGTAAATTAAATAGATTTTAATATGTTATAAACTATGAAAAGATATATTCAAACATATGTAAATGTATATATATATATATATATATATATATATATATGAGGAATCAATAATTTTCTGGAGGATCCAGGTTTAAACCACAACACCGGGCATGCGTTTTTTTTATCGACAATTCAATAAATTGCCATGGACAAGTTCATATATATATATATATATATATTTATATAATGTGCTAATAATGATTACTATATGGACCATTCGTTCAATTAAGTAAAAAGCAGATATTAAGAACGAGCTATATTAAAAAGCGTAAAGCGAATAACATTCATAATTTAGCTTTTTGAATTGTGATTTTAATTCCTTGCTGCTATAGGATTAATGATTACCGTTCACGATTCAAAGATATAAGATTAACAAGCCTTGTCCAACGTAAACATTGGCTCCAAACCACCTCTGATTTTTATACTTTGACAATAGAAACAGAGGTTATATACACATGACTTTGAGATAGCAGTCATAAGCAAATTGTTTCCCATGTATCTCTTGGAGATATTTGTTCACATATTTATAAATATAATGTAAGATATATAAATATTTTGAGGATGGCCGCATGTGCCGGTTTATGACATAGCAAATTAAATTAGTGCATGGTTGCATGTATTGGAAAATTCTAATTGCTCCCTATGTATGTACATACGTACAGAGATGTGTACATACACATATACATGTACAAGTAAATTTTATTGAAATCCAAGAAACAAACAAATAATTCCAAAGTTAAAAGATCAGAATGTAAAAATTATTTTTCTTTATCTCATTTGTAAATGCGCATTGTAGAGCACGCAAAACTTTATCCATTCCGTCATCAGACATTCATATATCCTGCCTTTATGTACCGGGTAATGTGCGGTTCCAAAATCACGTTGACTTTCATAGTCAGTCTAAAGGCCTCTCCATGTAAAGGCATGGTTTGTTAATTCTCCTACTTCATAAAACCAATAAAGTCCACATGCATATGGATAATACTCTTTAAATAAATCACTTGTAAAAGCAACCAAGAAATAAGAACAACTCAGAAGATGAACCACAAACTGAATAGATGTTCTTATTTGTGCAAAAATCACAAATCTCTACCTCCACTTATTTTTTACTATTATTATTATCAGCAGACATATTAAAATAACACAATTGATTGAATAACTTAGCTTTGCCCATGGTGGATAGGAGGGACTCAGCGTTGAGATATCGGTGTTGCGGCAACGTAGACTTGGCGTAACCGACGTCCATGAGACTTGGTGTAACCGATGTCCATGGAACTTGATGTAACCGTCCATGACAAAAAGGATAGGAGGGATTCTAAAGAAAAAAACAATCCAGTGGCAAAGTCCACTGTCCTCATGAAGAGAGCCTGCGTTCGAATCCCTTGGGTCGAGCTCAACTTAAACACCTAATTTCAAAATCTAACTTTTCTTTTTCTTTTTTTTTTTTTATTTAGAAAAAACAAGATGCTAACATCAGCAAACGCGAGCACTAATGTCAGCATCTTCTACTTCTAGCGGGTCACACTTTATCCGGTGTGTAGGACCTGTGGGTCGCGCGATCGGTGTCATGACCCCATCAGATCTCTCTCATTTGACCTCCATTTTTGTCATCGTTTAAATGATTTTGATAATTTTTCAATTTTGAGACGTTTTCCAATGACAATTTGGAAAATTATTACTAGAATTACGATACCCACAAAAAACATGAATATTTGCTAGAAAGTATTTAGAAAATTCAATTTCTTACCATAAATTGGACCATTTTAAATCAATCAAATGCATCAAACACAATAACCAACTAATGATTTCAACCAAAATGAATTTTAATGATGCAACCCATGCCAAAGATTCGCAAGCGTCCAGAGAAGACCACCAGAACAGCTCACCTCCGTCATTACCCCGTGGCCATTTGCTCAGTGGGGAGTGGATCTCATTGGTCCACTCCCAACGAGATGGGGCCAAGTGAAATTCGCGATAGTGGCCATCGACTACTTTACTAAATGGGTAGAAGCTGAACCTCTATCAACAATCATTGAGGCTAAAACTTCAAGCTTCATTTGGAAATCAATCATCTGCCACTACGAGATACCTCATACCATTGTCACAGATAATGGGAGGCAGTTTGACAACAGGAGCTATATGGATATGTGCTCAAATTTAGGGATCAAGGTAGCTTACTCTTCACCGTTTCACCCCTAAGCTAATGGCTAGGTTGAGGCCACAAACAAGATCATCAAGCATAACTTAAAGACTAAGTTGGACAAGCACAAAAGGGCTTGGGCTGAAAAGCTCCTTGAAATTCTCTGGGCTTATCGGACAACCCCAAGAACTGGAATGGGGGAGATGCCTTTCTCTCTAGCCTTTGGAGCTGAGGCTGTCATCCCTGTTGAGATAGGAGTGCCTAACTTCCAAACCGAGCACTTCCAAGAAGAAGAGAATGAAGAGCAGATGAGGCTCAAACTAGACCTGATAGAAGAAGCAAAGACGCTTCGACGATCAAGTCAGCTTCGACCAAGAAAAAAACTTGAGAAAATATCAAAGGAAAGTTTTATGATATCTTTTCTTAGCCTCTATCACAGGGGCAAAATCCAAGGTTCAATTTTTCACACCCTATGCGACCTAAGGTCTCTACCTTAGTCAGCCTTCCACACAAGATGAGGTTCTCTCACCCTAGAACCTTTCAACTTGTCAAACATACAATCTACCTACTCTCACAGATTGCACACACTCATTGTTTTTCCTCACAGCAAGTACACAAGAAAAGGTCACACACACACAAGTTCACAACAAGCATATGTCAATGGAAATCACAAGAAACACACCATATATGGGCAATGCCCAACCTTTTTCATTAATGCGCATGAATAAGGATCACCACACCCATTCTCATATTCTGGATGGTGTCTTAAGCCCTCAGCTACAAGATCAAAACCTTGCAATTAACACCCCAACTGCCTAAGGTTTGCTGGCACCAACCAGCCTAGGCCACATGACCTTGCAGTTGACAACCCCAACTGCTGGGTTATGTGCTGGTACTTGGCATCAAGCTCCAAGTGTTATGGGCAGTCCCTATAATGTCTGCATGCATGCCACCAAGGCTGCTAGGAAAGCCAACCGCTGCCCCAAGTCTACCCATCAAGAGAAACCGCCCATAACTGCTTCTCACCGCCAGCCACACATGTGCGTGTGCCATGCTAGCCACACACGCCCATGTGCATGCCAAAACCCGCGCCAACCTGAGCACACAAGCACACCTGTGCACCACCTTGTGCCCAAGCCATCACACCTGCACATGCCTCGCACATGCCCCACCCATCTGCGCTGCTGCCTGCACAAACTTGCCCATTGTGTGCCTGGCCTGCCTGAGTGTTGCCTACCTGCTGAACACTTGCCCTGCATGCTGCTTTCCTGCTACACGCTGCCTTGCCACTGGCTACGCATTGCCTTGCCACATGCTGCACGCTGCCTTGCCACTAGCTACACGCTACCTTGCCCCTGGCTGCAAGCTTCTTGCCCATGCATACTAAGCACCAACCTTGCTGTGCCACACAATGCAGCCCTTCGCACATATGCGTGCCAACCCACACGCACATGCCATGGTGCGCCACTCAACGCAACCCACTGCATGCATGCATGCCTTACTGGCACACACACACACACACTACCTCGCTGCACGCATGCCTTGCTTGCACACACACGCATTGCCTCGCTGCATGCCCAGCATCCTGTCTAGCCTACGCGCAGCCCATCGTTGAGCCCCATTCTTGCAAACACCCCACGCATAGCACCTGCCTGCACGCACGCCCATATCTGCCCATATGCCCGCTCAACATGCTGCCTACTCACATCATCTGCACCCATGTTGCTGCCTGCTCACAGCACCATGTCTGCACCATCTCTGCCCATGCTGCTGCCTACCCAAAGCGCATGGCTGCACCATGGCTGCCACCTTCAGCCATGCTGCCTCATCACCTAGGCATGCTGGGCCAGCCACCCATGCCATGCCCTGCTGCATCCCACCAACACAGCTACACTTGCCTTGCTTGCCACCAAGCTGCCCCCACCACAAGCATAACCCGTTCCTGCCTTAGCATGGTCCAAGACAACCATGCCTTGGCCGAGCCATGGGTCTAAGGGTCTAACAACCTCCTTCTAAAGAGAGGCATAAAAAAGATAATATAGGAAACCCTAGTCTTCCTAGATCTCTTTGTAAATTATTTTACCCACACAGGGACGCTGTGGTTCGGTAGCTTGTTCTGCTTTTTTGGGAAGTAGTGGATTTTGGAAAGCGGTGAGAATGGTATGCGAGATTTTGGGGTGGCTGGGACTTACAATTGGATGTTTATTTATGCGGTGGAGTTGTTTTCGATGGTGGTGAGGAATGCAGCCCTTGGCTGTGCCACGTAGGCTGCGCAGATGGGGGCGATTATGGCACCATTTGTGGTGGTTTTGGGGGGTGGCTTGCCATTTTTGGTGCGGTACATGCGGATTAGTGGCTGGGATACATTCGTTCTATCTGCTGGAGACACTAAATCAGCCATTCAATGTCATTCAGTTAATGACATATGCTCATGTTTTTTAAAAATTCATAAATATCATTTATCATGTCCTTCCAAAATTAAACACCTTATCATAAAAAAAGCTAATGCCCATCTAATCAGAAATTGAGTTCTCTTGTCAGATTTATCGTTTTTGTCTTCCTTTGATTTTCTCTATATTTTAGTTTTATCCTCATCCAAACTATTTTCATTTTAATCAGAAACCAACTAAGAAATTCAATATTTAAAAGCGCTTTCCAAGATAGGGTAAGAAAGAAAAGAGAAATAGAGAAGAGAGCCTGGAAAGGGAGTATAACATGCTAGGGGTAGATCGGGGGGAATAGAGAAGAGAGCCTCGAGGCCTAGGGGCATACCAAAAGGGTGTGGATCAGTTATATTTTATTTTCTTTTTGGCCATTTTCTTCCACTGGGGGGAGACCAAGAGGGGGTTTCTAAACTAGCTAGCACAAAAATGGAGTGGAATAAATCCATGGTGGGACTAGGGGTGCTTTCAATATTCTTTTTGGGGAGACCATCGAGATTGGGTTTGGGTGAAGAAAAAAAAAGAAAAGAAAAAAAAAAGAAAGAAGGAGAGAGGGAAAGAGGAAGAAAGTCTTTTTCTCTTCTCTTGGTGACCAATGAGCATTTTTTTTCTCTCTTTTTTGAGAGAGAGAAGATGAAAACTTAATTAATAGGATTTATAATTTATTAGTTAGTGAACAGTAAATATAGATAGAATTATAAATTTAAACTTCACTTACTCCCAACAATGGGCATATGTGAAAATAACCCTTACTCCTCTTATCTTTCTCAATTGTTCATTATTGCTTCTGTATATAGTTCAAAAAATAAGTAAACTGGTTCTTGGCCCAGTGGAGAGTGCATAATTGGCCCACTGATATTATCAAAAATCAATCTTATGTACACAATTTTTTCCCCTAATAAAGTACAATAACCTCTCTTATCTACCATTTTTTCACACAAAAATACCGTTCTTTTTGTTCATGATCTTTTTCATATCATAGATTCCAAGTCACAGGAAATCCATTATACAACATTGAGGCATAGGTTCAACCAAGAAAATAAGAGGACATTTCAAAATTCGAATAAGAACTTTCAAACTTGCAGATGTGATGGTTAAGATAAAAATGGTAATTCGTATCATCTGTTTCACCCTTTATCTAAAGCATATTAAACAGGTTGACATGTCTAATTCATATAAATAAAATATTACTATTATTTTATATTTTATTTTATTATTTGTTCAATTATTATATATTAAAAAATTTATTTATATATTATTATTTTAATTTTTATGTATTATTTTGAATTAAACGGATTAATTTAAATAAGTCGTTATCAAATAGTATTTTGTTTCATTACTTAAATTATTACAAGTCATTTTCTTTCCCTAACCTACTACATTTATATTACTTTTCTTGTAGCTTGCTTATGGTCCTACTTCTGTCGAGCTCCATGTGAAGCTTTTGGTTCCACGCTGCTCAGTCAGTCTCACCGGAGCCTACAAGATGAGACAAATAGCCAAAGGGCTGCCGTTAGGGTCACTAGCATTTCTTATGATGCCTAAGTCAGCCGAGCTTTCACCACTGCACTCGCTCTCCTCTCAGGTAAGCCTTTCGTTGTCTTCTTGTTGTTTTCCTCTGCCTTTCTCTAGTTTTTAGTATAACTCTTGTTATTCTTGGACTAATGGTTTTATGTGATCCTTGCCATTTTTCAGCACGTTCTCCCTCGGTGATCGTTGTTATCACTTCTATCAGGGCCTCCTTGTCACTACAATCTCCGTCAAGACCTTTCGTGGTGCCAAGCCTACAGCCTCTAAAAGCTCAAAGGACCACGCTTGCCTACCTCCCAAGTCTGTGAAGGAGCTTTTTTTCAAAAGAAAAGGAGTCATCTACTCTTCAAAGGGTAAAGAGTAACTTTTTGAGGTCACCAAAAGGGATGCAGTCAAGTCCCCCAGCCACCTAGTTGGCCTATTTTCTTTGTTATCCAGGGACATCCGCCTAGTTGAAGATATGAGGTGTGCCAACACCTCGCCTACTTCCCTGAGTGATGAGGCCTCATGCTAGGCTATCTCTGTGGGTTACTTTTGTTTTTACTCCTCTCTTCTTTTCTTATTGTTTTATATGTATCTTTATTTTTTCTTATGTGTAGGCTGCCTTTTCTATTCTTAAGCTGCAGAAGCATGCTAAACCCTTGGCCAAAACTGCCAGTGTCATCGAGGCACGATTGAGAGGTAAAGGACCTCGAGGGAGTCAAAAAGCGAAATGCAAATCTTAAGTATCTCTTGGCCAAGAAAGAAGGCGACCTCAAGCTAAAAAAACATGAAGAGCTTCAAACGAAGGATCAGGCCCTGGTCGTAGCCACTTAGGGCTTTGAGAACTAGCTCGAGGAAGTCAGGCATGACATGAAGCTAGATGAAGAGAAATTCCTGGCTATCACAAAGGCTCATCAGGACTTGGTGACTCATGTTGAAGGGTAGTTTGATGCAGTCATTCAGATAGTCATGTCGCTCTGGCTTGACTTGGACATTGTTTGATCAGAGTAAGCTTTGAGCCAACTAGCCCCTCAATCCCGTGAAGCTGTCCATCCTGACTTGGCTCTCTTTGCATCAAGCTCAAGGATCCCTAAGGCGACTTAGTCAAGTCTAGGTCTTGAATCGCTTAGGGAGGCTCTAAGTCCCAGGCCTGCGAGTCCCTCTGCTGTAGCGCCTTGTCGCCGATGACTCTCTGGCTGCTGTTCCCGGCTCTCTGGTGTGATATGTTTCGTTACTTCTCTTTTCCTCTCTGTCTATAATTACTAGTTTTCCATTTTTTAAGGCTGACTTCTATTAGGCCAAGATTATATGTCCCTTCGCGGACACTTAACCTTAATTGCATTTCTATCTAGTGTTATACACTATTTATTCCTTTTGTTTGAATGTATTTGCTTTTTTTGAATGCGATGATGTTAGCCAGTTCTTCCGAATGTCTGATCCCGTGATCTTGCTAAATATTTGAATAAGAAGTTCAAACTAGAACGATTTAGAAATAAACTCTAGAACTTTGAAAATTGACTAAAACTCGAGGTCCTATTTCTAAGGTATTGAAAATCCACAGCCCAACTTCTAATTCATTAAAAATTTTAACAATTTAAACTTGATTTTTTCTTCTTCTAGGGGGTCTTTGGCTTGCACATGGTTGTTCCTGGCATGACTCTATCCAAACTTTACTTTTTCAAAGGAAACAAGTAAAGGTTTTTCCAAGAGCAATGCACCTTGAGTTGGTTGAGCTTTCGGTCTTGATCAATGATGGGTCGTCTCCTCGTTGCTCGTCAAGATCCTTGAACCTTGGTCTTAATTCGGGTAGCATCTCCGAGCCTATCCTCAATCAAGGTTTCATTCTCTTGATTAGAACATAAGTCAAACTCGATGAACAAACCGCAAGCTGGCTCAGACTGACCTTACACGGGTTTTCCATTCTGCCTAGAATCTCACTAGGCTCTAGTGCTTTTCGTGACCCGAGTCTTGACCTTAGTCCAGACAGAACCCTAATGACTAGAAAAAGAGTCATGCTCAGTGAGAAAATTTTACTGGGCTCTAGTTCCTTTCGGAACCTGAGTCCTAACCTCAATCGAGGCAGTGCCTTCCTGACTAGAAATAAAGTTAGGCTCAATGAGCGAATTTTGCTAGGCTTTAGTTCTTTTTGGAACCTGAGTCCTGACCTCAGTCATGGTAGTGGACTAGAAAAAGAGTCAGGTTAGTGAGCGAATTTTATTGGGCTCTAGTCTTTTCTAAACCTCAGTCCTAACCTCAGTCTGGGCAGTGCCTTCTTGACTAGAAAAATAGTTAGGATCAGTGAGCAAATTTTACTGAGCTCTATTTACTTTTGAAACCTGAGCCCTTGCTTCAATAGAGATGGTGCCTTCCTAACTATAAAAAAGTAGTGAGCGAATTTTAATGGCTTTAGTTATTTTCTAGTTACTGAGTTCTGACCTCAATCGAGGCTTTGGACTGAAAAAAGAGTCAGTCTCAGATACTGAATTTCACTGGGCTCTAGTTTCTTTCAAAACCTGAGTCCTGACCTTAATCGAGGTGCTGCCTTCTTGACTGGAAAAAGAGCCAGGCTCGTTGAGCTATTTTACTGGGCTCTTGTTCTTTTCAGAACCTAATTCATGACTACAGTTGAGGTGGTACGCTCATGACTGGAAAACGAGTCAGGCTTGGTGAGTGAATTTCTCATCAAATCTCATTCAGATGAAACTGGTGACCATACTTGGAAGGAAAATGAGCTAATTTCATTTCATTAATTGTAAGATAAAATTTGTACAGAAGTCTTTCTATGCTCTCATTACAAGAATCCTCGCTCATAGTAGATTTTTAGGTACTCTGCATTTTACAGGGGATTGAGAACATTCCCACTTAGCTCCTCAAGGCAATAGGTACCAGGCCTAAGTACCTCGATCACCCTACACAGTCCTTCCCATATTTGTCCTAATGTTCCGACTATGTGCTCCTTCATGTTGATCATAACGTTTCTTAAAACCAAGTCTCCTTGCCTGAATGATCTCTGCCTAACCTTGGAGTTGTAATGTCAGGCTGCCTACTGTTGATACGCCGCAGCTCTGATTTAAGCCATGTTCCTCTTTTTTCTCAACCAAATGAAGGCTTAAGCACATTTGTTCCTCATTCTCGTCAGGCTGGAAGTGTATGGCTCGAAAGCTTGGTTCTCATACCTCCATCGGGACTATCTCTTCCATTCCAAAGGCAAAAAAAAAAAATTGGAGTCTCCTCAGTGCCAGTCCTTGATGTGGCTTGATACGCCAAGAGAACTTTTGGGAACTTATCCACTTAGGCTCCCTTATGCAAATCTAACTTATTCTTCATGTTATTTTTAATAATATTGTTGATTGCTTCCATTTACCGGTTCGTCTATGGGTGGAATGGGGATGAGAAATGCAACCTTGATTCCCAGCACGGAGCACATATCCTTATAATTCTTGTTGTCAATCTGTCTGCCATTGTCCATTACTATAGTATGTGGTATCTCAAACCTGCATATGGTGGACTTACAGATAAAGTTCAAAATTCTGGCTTCTATTATCATGGACAATGGTTTAGCTTCCACCCACTAGTGAAGTAATCCACAACCACTATTGCAAACTTTATTTGTCCCCATCTTGCCAACAAAGGTTAAATAAGGTCAACTTCCATTCTGCGAAAGGCCAAAGGTTGGAAATGGAAGTAAGTTCCTCATGTGACTTTCTTAATATATTTACAAAGCTCTGGCAAGGGTCACATTTCTTCATGTAATGTCTTCATCTTCCTTCATAGTGGGCCATTACTGGCCTTTCCTGATATCCTTGTGCACCAGAGACTGTCTATATGCGTGGTTCCCACAGACTTCTTCATGAATCTCTCTCAAAACATAGTCTACCTCAATCTCGTCTAGATATTTAAGGTAAGGCAGGGAGAAACCCCGCTTGTACAACACTCCGTCAATCAAAGTGTAGTACAACGCCTTATACTTCAGCGCATGGCTTCTAATTTGTTCACTGGCAGGTACCGGCAAAGGTACTTTGTAATGGTGTCTTTCCAGCCTACCCTTTTTCTAACTGGATTCATATATTTCTCTTCCTCTAAGATACTGGGTTGCTTGAGCGTTTCCACTAGAATGGTGCGTGTAGGTTCAGACTCTAATGCTAACGCCAATCTGGCTAGCGAGCCTGCATTGACATTCTCTGCCCTCAGAATTTGAGGTATGTAGTATTCCTTGAACTTATTTAGCAATTCCTTCACTTTGGTCAAGTAAAAGATCATGTTGGCCTTCTTCGCCTGATATTCTGAATTCGCATGTCTAATCACAAGTTGAGAGTCACCATAGACATTCAATCTTTAACTCCCATAGACCTTGCCATCTTCAATCTTGCAATCAGAGCTTTATATTTTGACTCATTATTGAATGCCTTAAATCCTAGCCTTATTGCATATTCCAATTTCATAAAGTTAGGTCTAGGCGTGGTAAGTATGAAACTTGCCTCGCTTCCTTGCTCACTTGAGGAGCCATCGATGATAGGACCCAAACCACCTAGATCCCGCCTGCATGACTTAATATTTCTATTAAGCCAATAAGCAGTCATTTGTCCATACTAAACCATTATTAATATAACGAAACCCAATAGACAGAAAAAAAAATTCTCTACTGCCAAAAATTTTTAATAAAATTTTTGGCAGCATTTCGTCTGTTTTTCTGACATTCCCCAAATACATATAATTACAATCCTGCGAGGAAAAGCATTCCTATACATTATCCAATCTACCAACAACCAATTCCACACAGTAATCACATCTCAAAGAATAATTCAACATTCAAATAAAATATATCAATTATATTTTTTCGTAGCTGGACTCAGTTTAGAAACAACTGAGCTGCCTACATACATTTATTAATAGAGATCAAGCTACATGTAGCTCTTAATAGATATTCGCACCAAAATTAACATTCGTATACTTACACGTATACAAAATATACACCAATATTCAATTCCTAAAATAATCAACTTGACAAATATATGCTCTAATTGGCTATCAATCGTATCAATCAATATATGCACCATACATTCATCACTTAACATATTTTAATCACTTTTAGTTTCATCAAAGCTTTTCAAAAAAATTAAAAGGATAATAACCATAGCTTGGCTGCATAATCCATCGCCCAAGAAAACAATCTGGCGGTATAAATCATCGCCCAATTAACCAACACCCCTACTTGGCGGCATATCCTATCGCCAAGTAGCCATCAACCATATATATCATGCATTTATGAGTCCAAACGAAAATGATCACATTCACAACATTTATTTTAAATCCATAATTAAAATATGCACTTAAACACATATATGAATATGCATATATTTATTCTAGAGAAAATAACAAGGTAACATATAACTCATACATTTTTTCATTAACAGTTTAACAATTAATATCACAAAGAAGGGGTAACCATCATTACGATCTTTCGTCCCAAGGCATTGTGGCGGTATATGGGTAAAGGGTAACCATCATCATGATCCTTCGCCCCAAGGCATCGTGGCGGGAATGGGGTGCAGTCATCACAATCCTTGGTCTTTAGGAATCGTGGCGGGAATGGGGTTTAAAAGGCTTTCATATGGCCGAGGGTACCCTCTCCAACATCATAACCATCCTTATCCACTTCACCGTACATCATCTCCATATGTATTCCCACAATTTCCACAATCTCCATATCATCAACAACAATCATTTGCAAAATCACCAAGTAAAAGAAAAACAAGCATATAATATATTCCATAACTGTTATCAATAAACACGAAGTTCAATTTCAGTCACAATCAAATCATTATAAACTCAGCATGCCAACTCATTCCAAAGCTAGAAGCAACACAAAACATTCCACACTCTAAAACCACAAGCAATTCACTCTACTCAAGTATAAATCACAAACCCAAGTTATCTCACATTGACAACCGATCACAATTTCAAGAACAAAATCACTTTCAGAGAAATCCAAAATCAAGTATTTCATAATTATAAGCGCATAAACATGAATATTATGCCAACTATTCAACTTTTAACTATTCACATGTAACAGAACTTGAAATGTATAATTAATCCATATCATACAGTATATAATTATATATAAAAGAATTACATACAATTTATATAGATTAATTCCCACGAAGTTAATAGAGATAACATAATAAAATTCAAATGCCCAAATAGCAAAAATTTCTACCTTTTCTCCAGACTTTCCCACGGTCACAACCTCACATGCTATACCTATTCATATATAAATTGAAAATTAGCTCCTCACAGTCACAGCAATTTAATTGCTTCATAAATTATTACCAACTTAACAAATGTTCCACAATCAGCTCGAATTTAAACAAATTCCCATTACTCAACTAAAATATGCAACTTATATATCAAAATGAAGCTTGAAAAGTGTAGGAAATAATAAACAACTTATCTTGTCCGATTGCAGCCAATGATGGCCAGAAAGTCACGGTCGAACACCACTTCTTCGCACTACTCATTTGAAGGAGATTTGGGAAGAAAGGATCATGGATTCGGGTTCAGGGGGTCCAAAATAGAGGGAAAAGACCAACCCCGTAACCGGAAACCGCTGAAATCCGGTGATCGGAGGAGAAACGGGTCCACCGATTTCTTCCAATTTTTCGACGATTTAGAGGGTTTCATGGCCAGAACTCAGAGGGGAAAGGTAGAGGAAGACATGGACAACCTTTCTTGGGAGGTGGGTTGGCCGATTTCTTGCCGGAAGCAGGCGATTGCAGATAAGAAGCTCGTCGGATGTAACGTGTTTCCCGGCGATCTAGGCTACTCCACGAGCTATCACAGGCATGGTTGGGAAGAGGAAGCCGCCAGCTCTACGTTTCAGGTGATTTCTAGCCTGGTGTGGCCAGAAAATGGCCGTTGCCAGTGAAAAGAAGGGAGGCGCGACAGTGGAGGGCTGCAAGGGAGAGAACCAGCATCGGGAGTGTTATGATTCCAGACCTTTCTGGAGAAATTTAAAAATTCAGGTAAGGGCAATTTAGTCATTTCTCACTCTTTTAATCTTAGCCTTGAAAATTACCAAAATGCCCCTCACACTACTTTAACCATAACTTCACGATCTTAGCCCCAAATCAAGCATACTACCAGCCTACGGACTCGTATCAATTAGCTCTACGTAATGGTACCATCGTCAAAGCCAAAGCATATCCACACAAAAAGTCAACCATGGGCCCACTCATGGTCAAACTTGGTCAACTTTGAGAATTTGTAGTATTTTCTTAAAACGGGATGTTACAATTGATATGCAGGGTGCATAATGAGCCTTGTCCTTCATCTCTTGAATCTTCACTCCATGTCTCTAAGATTCCGACTTCTTTTCCTTCCAGGTTAGTGAACTGGGTAATGAAATCCACTATAGCTTATGCCTTAATTGCTGTTTGGGGTCGATATGAGATTTCGAATTGTCTCAGCTCAGTTGACCACTTGATCAGCCTGCCTGAAGTCTCAAGCTTCTGGAGAACTTGCTCATCAGGTAATCAGTTGGCACATCCACTGGGTAAGCTTGGAAATACAGCATCAATTTCTTTAACAAAATGACCAAGGCAAGTGCAAGCTTCTCGATGTCCGAGTATCTTGTTTCTGCTGGGACCATGGCTTTGTTGATATAGTGCACCAGGTACTGCGCGATCCCTTCTTCTAGTACTAAGGCTGCACTTACCGCTGTATATGAGACAACCAGGTAAAGAAAAAATGTTTCTCCAGCCACTAGTTTGGAGAATAACAACGGGAGCTCAAGTACGCCTTAAGTTGTGTGAATGCTACCTCACACTCTTCAATCCACGCAAAGTCCTTTGTGCCTTTCAAGATTTTGAAAAATAGTAAGCACTTGACCGTGGCCCTATACACTAATATATTAATGGTTGTGATATCCTAGTCAACCTCTGAACCTCTTTTACTTTCTTGGGCGAGGTCATCTCCAAGATAGCCTTGATTTTGTCTGGTTAACCATGAAACGAAGAAACTTTCCTAATGCCACTCTAAAGGTGCACTTGACTGGATTCAACATCATCTTATACTTTCGTAGCACGCCAAACATTTCATATAGGTTGGCCATGTGCTATGCCGCTCTTATGCTCTTCACCCGCGTATCATCCATGTAAATCTCCATTGTCCTGCCTATTTTACTAGGGAAACATCTTGTTCACTAGTCTCTGGTAGGTAGCTTCAATGTTTTTCAAGCTGAAGGGCATCACCATACTAACAATTTCTCAAAGAAAAACATGCATTTTATATTCACACACAAAATTTTAGTTACTAGATTAGACTAAATAGTACTAGACTAAATATATAGTACTAAATAGTAGAGAGTTATTAATACTGGTTGCCAAACATGTAATAAATGGCTAGTATGCCAAAAGTGCAACGTCCTCGAGGGACAAACCATTGACATATAAAGATATTAGAAGAAAAATATAAAATAAAAATAAAAACCTCGTTCCAATTGATTAAATAGGAGCAGCACTATATGTTATTAGAGATCAGCCTATAAATGCAAACGTGTATGTACTATGGCATGTTTGGTAGCTTGTATTGGATTGTATTATAGAGATGTATTGTATTAGTTTTGATTAATACTATGTTTGGTTGTAGTTTTGTATTGGATTATATAATACACCTTTAATTTTTTCATACAACATATCGTGTATTACTAATACATCAAAATTTCTCTGTATTAAATAATACGTACCTGAGAGCTTTGAGACGCCAAAGACATTCTACGCATATTTTTCATTTTCTTCTTCTTCTTGGGGCCTAACCATTGTGAAATCTTTGATTTTTTTTTTATGCTTTATTTTTCCCGCTAGCCAAACGGAAAATTTTTTAGATTGGAAACAGAGATTCTTTTAGATCGTCATTTTAGATTATATTTATAATTTTCATTGTTTTATCTGCAATTTTTGCAAGCCAAGCTTAAAAATAAATTGAAACCCCTAATCTCAGTCATATCCGTCATTAATTTATTTTTAATATTTTTAGAACTCACCAATAATAAGTATTAAAAATTAAAATTTAAAAGCTTTAATAAAAGTTAAAAAATTAAAATTTTAATAAAATAATCGAATGCAATATAATAATGTATCAAATATCATATTGTATACACATTTTAATACAATTTTACACCAAACACATGAGATGTATTATACAATACATTACAACACAATACAATACATTACAATACAAACTAATACAATACAATCTAATAAAATACAACGTACCAAATGAGTTTTATATGTATTGAATGAAATAGGACATTTATTATGTAAAATCCAACCAAACATGCATGTGAAAGGGAATAGCAAATCCATATTTTCAGCTTTTATTCCTAGGACCATGTGTCTTAATTTAGATAGCAAACAGAACTATTTAATACGGCACTGGATCAATAAGCAACGAAGCAATGGCATCTCTCAGCACTTTTCCAACATGTGTATAAGCATCTTCATCCTTATACACTAGATCCATAACTCGGGCCAAGTTGAGGGCAGGGACTAGGAGTGGTGTTGGTATTTCAGTTGGCCTCAGTATCTCACCGTTTATATCCTTCCAAGCATCCTCAACTTGCGCAAGAAACACTCGATGGACCTCTTCTTCCACAACACCATGCTGCTTCATGTAGCATTGGATGCCGGATGCAACATGCCCTCTCTTTTGTTCAAACTGTATGCATGCAAAATATTAATTAATTGGCCTATATATATTGTGTATAGATATGCAGTTAGTCTCTCATCAAGAATTTCTAATTTATTTAAACCAAAGATGTTTATATGGCAAGTGTTTATCCATTGGTTATATTATTAGTTGGTATTTGAATTCAAATCTAAAAATCTAATTGGGATGTGGCAATCTTTAAAATTGCCACATAAGAATCTTTGATTTAATAAAGTCAGAGATCCCTCACTAGAGAAAAATTCTCTATATATATGTGTGTCTTTAATTACCTCGGTTGAAACAACATCATCCATGAGCCTGCTGATGATGGATACAGCTCTGACCATCTTAGGATCAGTAATGACCCACTCAAACACCTCTTTTGTTGCCAAATCTCCCATGTCAATGAAAGAGATTATTATAAGCAAGGGATAGCCACAAGATATAAGTGAATTGGCCATGTACTCTTCCATAGTTGGGATGTAATTTTCATTAAACCATTTGGCTTCCACAAAGTAGCTCTGGGTTTGTCTTTTCATCTGGATATATATGCAGTCCAATTTTCATTAGTAGACTTATATGGTTTAGTTAATTGCAACTGCTCAAATTAAAAATAGTAGATAGTAATTAAAAAACCAGAAGGAAAAGTAGATATTAATTAAAACACCAGAAGGAAACAGAGTGCCTTACTGCTTGTTTAACATAGTCAAAACTGTCTAGTTTTCCATTCTTGGTCATTACTTGTTCAATTTCTTCATAAACTTCTAAGAGAGCTCCATAGCAATATTTCATATATTCGGGGAGTTGGTCTATGCAGGAAATATCCCACCTGAAGGTATAATGAATATCCAAATTAAAGCTTCAGTTTCTTTGTTAACCACCAGATATATATTAAATATTGAGACAATCCTTATCTTCACAATAGTATGAACGCATGTGGCATTTTTTAAATGGTCTTTTTTATGGCTAAAATAAAGATTCTAATCAAATAAAATTCTTTAGTTAATAATGTGGGGGTCATGTTTGATTTTATTTACTTTAATTGTTACAATTAATTTTAAGTATGTTCTAATAATATTAGGATTTTATGGTAGCCCCTTTCTCTATCAATTCCAGTAATTTTTATTTATGCCTTGTGTTTACTCATACGGTCATACGTATGGTTGAATCTCCTTTATAGTTAATATATTAAAAAAAAGAAAAAAGAAAAAACCCTTTTGGAATTGATGAAGAAGATGCTAAGGCTACCATAAAATTTCTTCAACGTAAATGCTCATAATAATATTTGTTAGAGAAAATTCACCTATATCTTCTGAGCTACGGCCAGATCATGTTGCCACGTCAGCATTGGTTGTTAGAGTTTAGTTGGGAGCTAGTTGTTTGTTAGTCGCTATTCAGTTGTAGCTTAACTAATATTATAATTTATTTTGGCCAATGCATTAGTAATGGCGACGGATGAGGTCGCTAAAAGAGCTTTTTAGCGATGCTACCCATAGTTACTTTATAGTAATATTTTATTTCTTTTTAGTTAAATTTATATTTAAAATTTTAATATTAAAAATTTATACACTAGCAATTA
>QANX01007054.1:16184-89475 GCA_003254975.1 Ochetophila trinervis | reverse complement strand
ATAAACTGAATAAAATATAAAAAATTATATCAGTTTAGTTAATTATGCTGAGCTTTGGGCTGAATTTACACTAAAATTTAAAGCTCGAGTCCAACTCCCAAAAAAATTAAGCAACCTCGAACTTAGATTATATCGAACTTTAGCTAAATTTGAACTAAATTTTTTTTTGACGAGTTTAATCAAATTTTAAACTTTTAGAGTTTTTTTATATCTTTATGTACTAACTTTCGTTAAAAAATAATAAAAGAAATATAACCAATTAATATATTTTTCCTGTTATATACCCCTATTTTATATGGAATTTTGTAAGCATCAAACCACATTAATTCAAATACGTTAGGATTTTTCTCTTACATTTACTCTTTGCAATTTTTTTTCCTTATTAATATATATGCATTCTCTACGTATGTTGCCTCTGGAAATGCATCCCTTATTAGATATAATATTACACAGAACCAAATATATGATCATTGAGTACGTTAAACATCTTTACAGTGATACTCTATATAAGAATAATCTACATGTAATTATAAAAAAATTAGATTTTTATTTGGGTCAATTATAAATAAGAATAAATTCTACATTGTAATAAGTTATAATTTTTCTATATCTTATTTTAAAGAACATGTCTCCACATAGAAATAATTATCTTTATATTGCAAAAAATATTTGCTATGTTACATTAAAGGTTTGGAACAACAATTAATTGAAAAAATGTAAAATTTAGACTTTTAAAGTGACTTTGCATATTCTTAGTACTACATAAATACATGTACTAGTTTTTTGAAACTCTCTTTTTATTGATTTCTATATCTTGAATTTGACATACTCCATTAAATAATTATTACTGTATTGCATATTTTACTTCTATGCCGCTTGCATTAAGGATAGCTAAATCATAACAATAATTTTTGTAACTACCCTTCTATTAAATTATAACTTATCATACTTATAATATTAGTTTGGTTCCAACATTATGACTATAGAGAGGTTTTATGTAGAGAGAGGGAGAGAGAGTTTTTCTCTCTCTAGGAATTATGGATAAACTTACAAATTACAATTTATGAAGTTTTGAATAACCCTTAGATTAAATGAAAAGTTGAGATAATTTTAAATATTAAAAAACAAATGAGCAAAGTGGGAAAACAAATAATCTTTATATATGCGTCAAAAAATGAGCTATAAAAAAAAAGGATTGAATGAGAAAAACAAGAATTTAAAAAAGTTCATTTCCATGGATGGAGAGGGGAAAGGGCTGTGAGACATTTTTCTCATGTTTGTATAATTACTAATTACAATTATATTTCTATAATAAAGTTACATTTGCTATTAAAACTTTTGTTAATATTGAACTTGCCTGGGTTTTTTGTTTTATTCGAAAAATGTTATACTAAGGTTTAGACATAAAAAGCGTAAACCGAGTTCAAAATTGAAAAGAGGGGGAATGAGAGAGAAATTCAATCTAAAAAAAAGAAGTGAAGAACTCAAAGAGAGAGACACGGTGAAGGTTTGATTAGAATCATCAAATCAAACATATTGGTTTCCCTTTTTATGCTTTATTCATCTAATGTATAAATTGATCTCAATTTTTCATTTAATTCTACAGTTTTTAAAAACGATAAATTTATAAGAAAAATTNATGACATATTTGTTTTTTTTAAATATTATTTAGGGTTTGTTAAAATTTATTATGCATTTCGATTAATAATAAATTTAAAAAAAAACAATAAATTAGACAATTTAAAATCATGTTGTTTCTAATTTTATCTTTTTTTTCTTCAAATTTTTTATTTATTTGAAATATCTAATAAATTATAACAGTCATTACTTAGCATCAATAACTATTTAAAACTAAATAAATTTCACACAATTAAATAATAAAAAATAAAAAATCCGCTTACGTTATTAAATAATACCTAATTGATTGAATACATAGGTTTTTATAATTGGAATAAATCTCGGAATGCTTGATAATTGCTTATAAAATTTCCTTAGTATTCCAATGAAAATGTATGAATGAATATATATTCCGCACACCTAGCTAGCACGAAAGAGCATTTTGCGTTATAATATTTTTTTAGAATGACATCTATTTTTAATTTCTTCTCTAATTATTTTTACTATTTTCTCAATTTAGTTTTTCCTATGTTTTCCTATATTTTCTTTTTCTATTTTCCCCATTAATACAACTTAGCTTTGCATTTATATATACACACACAAAGAAAAAGTTAAAAAAAAGAAAGAAAAGAGAGAGAGAGAGAGAGTGAGTTTACCATGCTTAGATGATGCGGTGGGAAGCACCATGATTGTCCAAGTGACAGTATCCTAACATTCATTTACTTTCATTTCCACATACACCGCAAACAAATATTAGATATAGTAGCCAAAAATAGTTAAAATCAGGATTTTTTTATTTATTTCTTATATATATTTTTCTTATTTTATTTTTTTGGAAATAGGGCAGCAGGATAGTTGAGGAGGCAGTCTGCAGCTCTTGATACTATGCCAGTCACATAGGATTCATATACTTTTGGTATTATCTTTCAATTTTTATCAGATTTGCATTGGATAACAAAAAAGTAGTTTTGATTTAGATATATTTTACTGGTATAAACAATCAATCTGAACACTAGTAAATCAATATGTGAAACTATAATAAGGAAAAGAGGATAAACACTATAAAAGTAGAGAGGGAAAGGTGTTTCAAAAAAGAAATTAAGAAGAGCAAATTGAAACTTATGAGAAAATTTACAAGGTATTTTTTATAGCTTTTCGTTGGTTTAACTATGTCATCAGACTCCACTTAAAGAAAATGATGGATGCAAGTGCAACCATCCCATGGATGAATCAAGAAAAGACAAAGAAGATGCGAATAAATTTACCAGAAAAGAAAAGAAAAAAAGGGAGAGAAGATGCGAATAGAGGGAAACTAGCTAGTACGAGAGAGATTAGCATATAATATAAACAATAATTGTTAAATAAGAGTTAGTGTTAGATTAAATTAAGAGAAGAAAAGAATGTGGGATCCCACAATGAGCATGGAGGCTAACTAGCTAGGCCTACATGGTAAGAGTCAAGACTAAAAGAGAGCCACAGTGACTGAGGACATTCCTCCCTTTCCCTTCCTTGTGTGCGTGATCTCTGGCTCTGCTATATAATCCTATGCTCCTCGGTTCACTTTGAAAAACGCCAAAAGCAAAAATAACTTGTTTAGTAACTCCGAGTCCGAGCACGAGTCCAATTCCGAGTCGGAGTCCTCCCAATTAAGCAAGCACCACCACCAGCCACCAGCTTAACTAATTTTTGCCATGTCCCAATCCCTTAGCTGCACAGTGGCAAATCCGGAATATCAAAGCGCAGCTGAGACTTGTACGGTGGAAGGTCTACCAGAACAAATGTCTCAACCCCACAACAGGGCTGTGCTTGCCTACCCCGTACAAGTTAATAACTCACAATCTTCTTTCCTACAACTCGCCTTGTACCCTATAACTTTGAAGGCAAGCCACTATTTCTTTCTTTCTCTGTCGATATGTATATATATAATGCATGCTAGCTTGTATTTGTGAATGTTAATTCAATGCGCATGCTTCTGCAGTTTGAAGAGGTGGTGTACAAAGTGAAATTGGAGCAGAATGGATTGAGCGCATGGGGCAGTACAAGTAGAAGTAGCAGAGAAAAAAGCATCCTGAATGGGATAACAGGAATGGTTTGCCCTGGAGAGATCCTTGCGATGCTAGGCCCATCAGGGAGCGGGAAAACCACTCTTCTGACGGCCTTAGGTGGCCGTCTGAACGGCAAGCTCTCCGGAAAGATCACCTACAATGGTCAGCCTTTCTCCGGTGCCATCAAAAGGAGAACGGGATTCGTTGCCCAGGACGATATCTTATACCCGCATCTCACCGTTTTCGAGACTCTACTCTTCACCGCTCTGCTAAGACTCCCCAGGAGCTTGACCCGAGACGACAAAGTGCAGCACGTGGAGCACGTGATCGGTGAGCTGGGGTTGAGCCGGTGCCGGAGCAGCATGATCGGGGGTCCACTGTTTCGAGGAATTTCAGGCGGGGAGAAGAAGCGGGTGAGCATAGGCCAGGAAATGCTCATCAACCCAAGCCTACTGTTGCTGGATGAGCCCACCTCTGGTTTGGACTCCACCACCGCTCAAAGGATTCTCACCACGCTTAAAAAGCTTGCCACTGGGGGTCGAACCGTTGTCACCACCATTCACCAGCCCTCCAGCCGCCTCTACCACATGTTCGATAAAGTTGTCTTGCTCTCCGATGGCTCTCCCATCTATAACGGTCCTGCTTCTGCCGCCTTGGATTACTTTTCCTCCGTCGGTTTTTCCACATCCATGACCATCAATCCAGCCGACCTCTTACTGGATCTTGCCAATGGTAATTTCTTGATTGACCCCACCCACCTAGCTCATCGATAAAGTTTTACTAACCATTTGCAGAGCAATTTATCATTAACGTGCTGGCTAGAGCTTGTGAAATATTGGGGATCATATTTAACTGTGCATAATAAATATGAAAATTGCAGGGATCGCCCCGGACTCCCAGCATGCAACCGAGCAAAAGGAAATCATGGAGCAAGAGCAGAAGACGGTGAGGGAAGCTCTCATTTCTGCTTACGACAAAAACATTTCTTCGAGGTTGAAAGCAGAACTCTGTAGTTTCGATGCCAGCACCTACAATTACACAAAAGATGCTTCTGCGAGTAAGTCATTCGTCTTTCCCCTGTGATCGAAGGATACACTACTCCGGTGTTTACTTGCTATATTGCTAAATTTGAAATATAATTTTAACTTCTTTTGCTACTGCTCGGTTTTTAACTTGAAATTATTACAAGTCTTTTTTATGTTAATACATACTTTGCTCAAACAGGATATGGCCTAAAATCAGAGCACTGGTGCACTAGCTGGTGGCACCAGTTCAAGGTGCTGCTTCAAAGAGGGCTGAGGGAGCGGAGGCATGAAGCATTTAATAGGTTAAGAATTTTCCAAGTTATCAGTGTGGCAGTTCTTGGTGGACTCTTATGGTGGCATACCCCGACATCTCACATTGAAGACCGGGTAAGAATTCCCTTGCATATTTCATTTTGATTTATTTGGACAATGATAAGCTGGACAGCTGTTCTAATTTTTGAAGTTTTATTAACATATGCGTATCGTACAGGCAGAGCAGATGCTAATTAGTTAAACATGGATATGTGCAGGTTGCTTTGCTCTTCTTCTTCTCTGTTTTTTGGGGCTTCTACCCGCTCTACAATGCAGTGTTCACATTTCCCCAGGAAAGAACAATGTTGATCAAGGAACGATCATCGGGAATGTACCGCCTGTCTTCCTACTTCCTTGCCAGAACAGTTGGAGACCTTCCACTAGAGCTTGCACTTCCAACTGCATTTGTGTTGATAATCTATTGGATGGGGGGCCTTAAACCCGATCCCTTCGCTTTCATCCTTTCCCTACTTGTTGTTCTTTACAATGTCCTTGTCTCCCAAAGTCTTGGCTTAGCCATTGGTGCCATTCTCATGGACATAAAACAAGCCACTACTTTGGCTTCAGTTACAACACTAGTGTTTCTCATCGCCGGGGGATACTATGTTCAACAGATTCCTTCCTTCATTGTGTGGTTTAAGTATTTAAGTTATAGCTACTACTGCTACAAGCTTCTTCTTGGGGTTCAATACAAGGAAGATGATTATTACGAATGCTCAAAGGGTGTCTTGTGCAGGGTTGGAGATTTTCCAGCCATCAAATCTATGGGGATCAGCCATTTGTGGATAGATGTGTCCATTTTGGCCCTTATGTTGATAGGTTATCGGTTGGTTGCTTATCTAGCACTTCACCGAGTGCGGTTGAGGTAAATTATATATTCATCGCCAGAAGCATCAATACCCCCTCGCACAGTTTGAAGAGTTTTCTCTCCTTCTTCAACTGATCTAGCATGCAATGATAATTTAATTAGATGTATGTCGAAGATGAATATCATGATGAAGTAGTGGCAAAATTTTTGACAATATTCCTGGTCCCTTTGGTTAGTTGAGTTGGATCGATGTATCAGTAGCAGTGATTTTGTTCTTAGTTTCCGTAACATATCTTCACACACACACACACACACACACACACACACATACACATATACACACACATATATACATATAGTACTAATTAGTACTTTTAAGTTAACTCCATCTGTATTATATAAGCTTTAGAACTAGCTAGCTTTATACTAGAATATGTTGGTTATGTTATAGGATACGTGACAAAATTAACACAGAAGAAAAATATATGGCCTAATAGTCCGTATTTCTTCTTGTAAAAGTATTACACCGCAGCATCTTTATACAATTAAAAAGAAGAAAAATAAGGGAAAAAAAATAATATAACTGACGTTGACCTTTACAACCAAAATCAAGGCAAGTAATCCAGATACTGACAGATAAATTACATAAATTAGGAAGCAAATTATTGAAGCATGATTCTCGGTTGAACGAAATCTTTCCATATTTCAACACTCCACCTCAAGGTGCGTGAATGTGAATGGAAGATCGCATTTCCAAGAGGTTTAGTGGATATCTTTGCAATTTGGATATAATTCGTTTTGTCAATGTAATTGAATTAAATCAATTTTGAAAATTCAAAATCGATAGTCGATTCAGTTCAATTTGGCTTTTAACATTAAAAATTGATAAAACCGGTCCAAATTAAACCGATTACTTTATAACTTTTCTTTTTGGTAACAAACAAATGGATTACTCAATTATGGTCATATACTATTATTTTATAAAAAATTTGACAATTAGTTTAATATTACTGGTGTGTAAGCTTTGTTGTATTATTTTAAATTTGGAGTTGAATTATTGGATTATTGTATTAATGCAATAATTTTGTTTTGTTTTGTTTTAGTTTAATATATTTATTTATCATATTATTTTTTTAATAATTTATGTGTTAAGTTTTAAAAAAAATATAATTTTTTAAACAAAGTTTAAGCCTAATAAATTTTTATCATAAAAAATAGTTTAAATGTCAGATATTTAAAGTAAAAAAACTCAAAAAATTAAATTTTAAAAAATTAAATAAAAATTAAAGCCAAATCGATTAACCAAACCGATCAAATCTAATTACTAATTAAATTAGATTGGATTGGATTTGATATATATATCGGATTGAAAA
Organism: Ochetophila trinervis; assembly: GCA_003254975.1. Taxonomy (NCBI): domain Eukaryota; kingdom Viridiplantae; phylum Streptophyta; class Magnoliopsida; order Rosales; family Rhamnaceae; genus Ochetophila; species Ochetophila trinervis. The sequence continues at coordinate 82,295 of QANX01007054.1, read as the reverse complement.
AAACAAATTCGATTATTAATTAGATCAGATTGATTATTTTTAAAATAGATCGGTTTTGAACCGATGAACATCTCTATAGAGCACTGGGCTGTTTTTTTTTCTTAAATAATAAACAAAAAATAGAGGTGGATTACTTTTTTTAATTTTTAATATTTTTATTTTATAACTAATTTTTTAAGTTTATGATAAAGATAAAAATATCATACCAACCTGTAGTTTATTACTATATCAATTGAGACCTGTTGTTTGAAATATTATATATACAGATTGCCGTTATTAAATTTTCATAAATTTAACTAATAAATAATAAAATAGTATTTGAGCATAAAAAAATTAAAAACCTGAAATTTTAAATGTATTTAAGTGAATAATTAATTATTGCATTTCGTAAAATAAAATAAAAAAACGGCAATTGATAAAAAATACGGGTCCGTGATTTGCTCGGCTTAAAGCACTGGTCAATCGTATTAATTTTAATCTCATGTTTATATCAGTGTAAAAATTTATTGACAGACACATTAAGTTTTTAAAGAAATATAGAAATTCTTGTAGCAAAAAAAGAAAAGAAAAAGAAATATAGAAATTCCAACGAAAAAAATAAACAGGGAAGAGTGTCGTAATATCGAGTACTGGATTTTGTCTAGTTGAAGGGCACCGCTGCAATTAAGCTTTAGTTATTTGCAATTGAGATATAAGGGCAAATTAAATCCGGTCCGTGATTTGTTCGGCTAAAAGCACTTGTGTGCCGTTTGAGAGTGATATTGTTGGTTGAAGAAGAAAAGAAAAGAAGATGGAAGGGGAGGAGGGTGAAGGAATAAGGGTTAGGAAGAGCAAGAGATTTGAGGGTAGCAGTAACAGTAATAGTAAAGGAGGAGGAGATGAGGGCGAGGTTGATTACAAGACCAAGGCGGGGACAGCGTGGAGCCACTCATACTTGAATCAGAAGCCATGGCACCCGCTATCCTATCCCAATCAACGCCGAAAGTGGATCGCCGAGCAGACCCACGCCAACAGCCTTCGTCGTGCCCAGGAGGTCGCTCGAGAGTATGCTCAAGAACAGGAATTCTTTCGCCAGACCTCCCTCATCTCCAAGAAAGAAAAGGAAAAGGTTGTTGTTTCTTTTCTCTCTCTCTCTCTCTCTCTCTCTTTTTTTTTTTTTAACAAGAAAAATAATTGAATTGTTTCCTCTTTCACTCTCTATTTTAATCTAATCTGATCGCCCGGGGATTCATAATTTATAGGTGGAGATGATGAAAGCTGTTAGCTTCATGTATGTTCGCCCACCCGGTTACAATACCGAAAGTGCCAAAGCAGCTGAGATTGCCGATGAAACGAAAAAGCACCACCCTTCCACTTCAATGTACCGATTTCATCTCTACTTTTATTTTATTTTATCTCTAGCAATTTACTGTGCTCCAAAAACCTTTTATTATTATTTTTCTCTAAGGAAGATAACAGGGTAAACATTTTTTTTTACCTATTTGGTAGGCCGCAAGAGTCTTTGCCTGGTAGAGATCACATTGGTGTAGAGAAGAAGAAGGCAAGGCCAAAAGATGTTTTCGGACGCCCTCTACCAACTGAAGAAGAATTTGCAATCTTGAAAGATGCTCCCCGGTATGGTTGACCTGAACATTTTTCCTTGAATTACAGATGAATTATTGTGACCGGATATTTGACAAGTATAATCTAAAACATAAAATTGGCTGCGAACTCGTATTTAACACCTCAATGTAGGGTTGCTGCACTAACATTAATATTGCTTGTTATCTCTTTATGAAGAACAATTTTTAGCCACCTTGAACTATATACAGCTGTTGCACTGATTATTCAGTCACTGGTTGTTTTTATCTTAAGAGTAACTTGCGAGGAACATAGTATATTTCCTTCTCAGTTTTGCTATGTGACTATGGGGCTCTAGCATTTTCGGAGCCTATTACATTCAGAAGGCAACGTAGAAGTCTATTTTCTTCCTCTTTCAAATTTTTTGTGGCTTTTGCTGAGTTGCAGTGATCATTATGATCTTTATTTTTTATCCTTTGAATTTTAACAGATGTGATTCACTTATTTAAGTAATGTAGATGATGTTCATGAAATTTGTTCTTTGGTATGCAATTCTGTTACGACCTCTATAATGTAATTTCTGCAACTGTCACAAATATATATATATATATATTTAAATTCTTTTAGTAGGATGAATTTTTCAGGCTGGAGACTGGTGTTCCTGCAAGGGTGAAACCATTTGGAGTAGAAGTACGGAATGTAAGATGTGTGAGATGTGGAAATTATGGCCACCAAAGTGGTGATCGTGAATGCCCATTGAAGGATGTCATAATGCCTAATGAAGAGAGCAGATTGAAAAGGGATGACCCCTTGACTGCTATCCTTGCCCACACAGATCCTAGTGAGGTCAGTAATTATTTATTGAGTGGCGAGAATCTTATCAGGGTGTGTACTTACTAATCTCAATATTTACTGTTTGTTTGCGCGGAGAAATTTGTTATCAAAATTTAATGTGTGTCTAGAATCTTGTAAGGGTGTGTAGGGAAGAGGTAGACACCCTTGCATGGCAAGGCATAGGTCTCAGATCATGTGGTATGAATTTTATGACTTGTCATTTTAATTAAAACAATATTGATATATTCAACCCTACATCTATGCAAGTTTCGGTTTTCAAAAAGTGATCTCGTTTTGTATCCTTTGTTTTCTTTTATCCTTTTACACTTTCAGAGAAAGTTGTGAAGGATGAATTTTATGTTTAATGTTGTTATTTAGCTGTTTGTAGAATATTTTTGTCGTTTGCCATGAAGATATCATAGGCATAAGGAGGGTTCTGATATTAATTCATTGAATAGTGCCTCGCTGGGAAATAGTTATGGAGGTATTTAGCAGAAAGGAATAGTTTGTGAAGAGAGGTGAGCTTGAATATGAGAGCGGGGATGTAAAATTTGGTGATTGGTCAACTTTTACTGTAAGAAGTTCCTTTTGATGTTGGCCTATTGAGGATTGTTGGATTTTTTTTAATTGTTTTTAATTTTCTCATAACCAGAAGATTGTTATATTTGGATGGAGAAAATGTAGAAATTTCTTTGGGATTGGAAGAGTCTAGAAGGATCACCTTTTGGAGAAAAGTGATAGGTGCGCGGATATGTTCCTTTTATTATTGAGTTTTAGATTTGATGGCGAATAAGAGAGACAGTCAGCTTACATGGTCTAGAAGTCGCTCCATTGGATGTTTGAGGCAATTAAGTGCGGTTGTAAGACATGTGAACAATTCCCTTCTATTATAAGCCTTTTTCACCAGTTTCTTATAAATATAAGAACCTTTAAATTGCTTATGCTCTTATTCATTTTTCTATCCTATCTGATTTAGAAAGTGAAAGAAGCTTTTGCATTGATATCATATTAACTTGGTATTAAAGCTACAGTAAAGAATGTCTATTAATCATTGTAAAAGTGCAAGAAGAGGAAAATATTCAGGATTGAAACCAAATTTTAAGTTGTTCTTGATTTGAAGGTGTACACTGAGATTTGGTGGCCCAGCCCCTAGTTACTTTGGGGGTTTTGAATTCTGGTTCTTGCAAGGAAGGGTGACTTGTGGTTTTGGAGGGAGAGCATTTCTGAAGCTTTACATAGGGGACAACTAAGGACTAATATTAGCTATAATTGTAAAAAGTTGAAGGATTTCTAGTTCATAAAGTGCTATCAGCTAAGTTATAAATTTCTACAGTGAAAAGTCATTTACGGACACCAAATATCAACTTTGACTTAAGTAAGACCTCCTCTTGGCCGAATCACATTACATATCCAAATTTTATGAAAATAATAAAGATGTCCCCGGAAATCCCAACTTAAGAATTAAGATATGCATGTGTAAATGTAATTTTTGTAATCAACTTGACGAGAACTAGTCTTTCTGTTAGCAAATTGGCAGTTTGACTCAATTCTTAATCTTGTTTTACCAGCCTCTAAAGTGGGAGCTCAAGCAAAAACCAGGAATTAGTCCTCCCCGTGGAGGGTTTAAATCAGATGATCCCAACCAGCAAATAGTTGCTGAGGACATATTTGATGAGTATGGAGGTAAAAGACCTTTTCTTTCCCAAACCTTTTTTGTTTTTTCGTTTTCTTGGAAGGGCTTATGATTGCTGGTCGTTTTTTCATTTGGTAGGCTTCCTTAGTGGCGGTGATTTGCCAGAGTTGCTGACCAACTTGTCAAGCAAATCCAGGAAGAAATCTGGAAAAAAGAGTAAACACAAAAAGCAATCCTTCAGTGATCGTAAGTCAGAAGAAAATGGGTCTTCCTCTCCCGAGGACGGCAAGAGGTCAACGAAGAAGAAGAGAGAGAAGCAATATCATTCTGATTCAAGTTTGTCAGACTTTTTTCAGTCTGACAGAGATAACCAAAAAAGCAGTTCCAAGAGTTATTATTCATCGAAGGAATACGAGCCTAATGGGCATCATCATCATCATCCAAGCGGGAAAAGAATGAAAAGACGAAAGCATTGTTATTCATCTGGAGATTCTGACCATAATATGAATAGGCATAGGAGACACATACATTCTTTTCCACCAACAGTTTCCAAGCAGCTTGATAAGCAATCTGAAGAATGTTGTAACCCTGAAGCTGAAGGCCAACCTAGAAGTAGAAATGGCAAGCGGAAGAAGTATTATGATTCATATTATCAAGATTCGGGCAAGGAGAGGCAATGTGGCAAGAATAGACACAAGCATTTCCGTTCGCAGTGTCATATCCATGTGGATTCCGACTGATTCTGACTAGTCAATTGGTATTCATTAAAAATCAGATTGTAAATGTCCTCTTGTGGTAATTAATTAACAACCAAGTATCTATGATTATTAAGTCTTCAAGGGTGTTTGTTGTGGTTTATTAGAGGTTGTCCAGTGTTGGCTTACAGCGGCAATTGGTTTAATTATGCAAATAAGTCTCATTTAATTTTTTATTTTATTTTTTAATTAAATGAACAAGGTAAATAGGTTTGGCCCTCTTAAAATTCTATGTGGATCTGAATAGGGTGGCGTGGGCTTAAAGCCCTTATCCAAATTTGAATAACCAAAGGGCCAACAGAAGGAGGACTGGAGTATTCAAATTTAAGGAAGGAACGAAAGAAGAAGAAAACCCTAACCCCTGGTTTTTGCGTTCGTTCTCAATTCCCGGAGACCAAACAAAAAGCTGTGGCTGTGTCTGGGAACTAACTGGTAAGTGCAAAAGAGGAGGAGGAGGAAATGGCATCAAGTGTGATAGGAAGAGGAAGCAGGGCTCTGATGGCGGCAGCGAAGGCTTCCGCTGGTTCTGCTGCAGCAAAGCCTCCACCGCGCTCCAACGTGGGGATCATGAAGGTGGTGCCCGTCTCTCCTCAGCTCGGCAACTTCCTGGAAACTTCCGAAGCCTCTCGTAGCCACGCCGTCAAGAAAGTCTGGGAGTACGTTAAGCTCCACAACCTCCAGGTCTCTCCCCCTCCCTCTTATTTCTTTTTCTCCGACTCCCAAAAAAAAAGATCTTACTTTCCCAAGCCAATAGGCTGGTTTATGTTGCATGCATAGGAAGATAGAATCTTGCAAATGTTCTATGCTACTGCTTTCATTCTTAGAATTTTAGAAGGCTTCTTTTTTCGTTTTGGGTTAGGCGGCTGTTCATATTGCCATTTGAGATCATTTCTAGCCATGCCTATCTATAGTTGAGTTTATAATATTATTTCATTCAAATTAGCTCTGTGATTTTTATTAACATAAATTTTATGAAGAACCTACTTGTATTCGTAACGAAATAAGAGCACAAAATTAGCTTTTGGTGTCTAATGTTGTTTCTAGGTAACCCAGGGGAGGGAGGAAAGTTGGAAAACTCCTTCAAATATGCTTATAATATACTCTAGGCATTTTTGACTCTCTCTGGATGGTAAAAATTTGCCTGTTTGCCCGTTTCTCTTCTGTTGTGTTCTGTTCTGCTGCATGTGTCTTCCTGCTTATGATTAGATTCTTGACAAAGGAATTAGATTGTTAGTTGTTGATTCTTAATTTCGTTCATGAAAACCTTATTCCTAAGTGAACATGGCTAACATTAACAATTCAGTGATAATTCTATAGATATTTATCCAGTTGCAATCTAGTGTGTAAAATTAAATGGTTGCAAGTAGGTGATGTTATCTTATCAAACCCTTTCAACAACTGCGTTGGTATGAAATGGTTCCTATGTGCATAGTATTTTTTTCTCTCTCTTTTTTTTTTTTTTTGCCCCTAAGTGACTAACATTAACAATTCAGTGATAATTCTATAGATATTTATCCAGTGGCAATCTAGTGTGTAAAATTAAATGGGTGCAAGTAGGTGATGTTATCTTATCAAACCCTTTGAACAACTGCGTTGGTATGAAATGGTTCCTATGTGCATAGTATTTTTTTCTCTCTCTTTTTTTTTTTTTTTCCCTAAGTGACATGACAAAAGTTTTAGTGTTGTGCAGAACCCTGCAAATAAAAAGGAGATCTTTTGTGATGAGAAACTAAAGACGATCTTTGCTGGGAAAGACACTGTAGGTTTCCCGGAGATTGCCAGATTGCTGTCCCAACATTTTATCAAATCTTCAACCTAAATTTGTGACCCTCTCTGAATGGTTGGTTGGTTTTTCTTTTGCAAATGAAAGATGCCTCTTTTGGCTTTCCTTGTACTTCTCTAACCTTTTGGGGCGTTTTCGTTTGGATTTGGACCCATTATCTTACTTTATAATGAAAATGATGTGGAAAAATGTTTTGGGTCAGATAAGGTGAGAAAACCTTCTTACCAAAAAAAAAAAAAAAGGTGAGAAAACCTTGATCCCATTGTAGATGGTAGATTGGCTCCCTTGTGGATATGAATTTTTGATGAGCTTTGAAAATTTTGCCACATGAGATAAAAAAATAAAAATAAAAATTGCAGTTTGGAATTAATAAAATTCTAAAAGTATTTTTATTGATACTGTGGATTGGAGTTTATGTGGCATGTAGAATAGAAGTTACTGTTGCTTATGTGGTAATGTCTATTTAATAGACAGTGAATATTCAAAAATAGTCTCCAATAGAAACTGTTTAAAATAAACTTAATTGATGATGTATAATTTAAAAAAAAAAATCTAATTAAAATTAACTTTAATTAAAATAAAACTACCAAAGGTAACGATAAAAAAAAAAAAAAAGAATTTTTTTCCTGAGTCAGACTTTCTAGAAGAAGATGGTCAACGTGACAGTTTTTATTTTTTATTTTTGCCACATCTGCTTAACAGAGGCTTTTTACATAATCATTGGAGATGTTTTTTTTTAAACATTTCTGCTTATATGGTACAATGTTTATTTTATAAATAATATTTATTTAAAATTGATCTCCAGTAGTTGTGTTCATAACAAACTAAAAGTTAACTAAAATTGATAAAAATAAATAGAATTGATGAATCAGACTGTCTAATAGACATTCAAGAAATAGACATTTTTTTAGATATTTTTTATTTTTTTTATGTCACATTAGCTTAACGAGTTATTGGAGAAGATTTTTAAATCAGTCTATTTATTTATTTTATGTGGCAATAATTTTTGAAAAATAAAAAGGGATAAATGCACTTTAGTACCTTGTAGTTTGCTAAACTTTCACATTAGGCCTTCAAGTTTCAAATATATCACATTAAGTCTCAAATTTACATTTTATGTCACATTATACGTTCAAGATTCAAGTGTATCACATTAAGCCTTCAATTTATATTTTATGTCATATTAGGCCTTCAAATTTCAAGTGTATTACATTAATCTTTTAATTTGTATTTTATGCCATAATAAATAATTAATATACTTTAAAACCTTCTAGAATTTATTTATTTTTAAATAAAAAACACTATAATTAATTTTATCATTTAATACTTTCTACTTTGTAAAAAATTATTTTTTATTCTTCCAAAAAAAATTATTCATCCTAACTAAAAAAAAAAATCATTATGGAAAAAGATAAGATTAAATAAAATTTCAGGATAATTTTTTTAGCAATTTAGGATAAAAAAATATCATGATGAAAAATATATAAGATAAAAAAATTTATGATAATTTTTTTTTATTAATTTAGGATGAAATAAAAAGTTTTAGATGAAAAGAAAATTAGATGATTTTTTATTTATATTATTGAAAATTGATAAAAAAATGTAAATTAGAAGCTTAATATAATACACTTGAAATTTGAAAGCCTAATATGACATAAAATGTAAATTGAAAGCATAATGTGATACACTTGAATCTTGAAGGGCTAATGTGACATAAAATGTAAATTTGAAGTTTAATGTGATACATTTAAAACTTAAAGGCCTAATGTGAAAGTTTAGTAAATTACAGGATACTAAAGTGTATTTATCCCAAATAAAAATAACCATTGGAGATGCTCTTTTTTTATTTTAAATTTGTTCGCACGTGCATTTTTATTTGAAAATTTCTATAGTTTGTGTAAATCCCTTTAAACCTTCACATTTTATTTTTGTTTCATTTTAACCTCACTTAGTAGTGAAACTATTTTCGACTAATATTATTTGATTTAAATGACACTTTAACATATTGCTTATTTATGCATTCAAATAATCAATCTATTTATTCTATAGTTTTTAAATAATAATCATAATTTTTCATTTATAATTTTTTTTATATATAAATGTTGAAAAACTAATGGACAGTTAATAACTAAAAAAAATTATGACCTATCTTAGTAAATGGTTTTCATGGGGTATGTTTGAATTAAAAAAAAAAAAAACAAAAAAAGGCTAAAAGGTAAATTTTTAATTGAACTATATATATATATATATATATATATATATATATATATATATATTGTGGATTGATTAGCAAAATGGGCCAAAGTGAAACTAAATGATTCGTAGAAAAGATTAAAAATGGACTATTTTTATATAGCAAAGATTTGTAGGAAAGTAGTGTCTTCTGTTAGAAATAGACTATTTTTAGCTTCGGAATATGAGTTTGGCACATCAGCGGACGAAAAAGAAACCATAAGAAACAACCATGAGAAGCAATGGAGGTGGAACAATTGTATTTGGCAAATCAAGGGGATTGATATTTGGATCAGGAGTGGGAAAAGTTACTTGAAAAGGGTCTTCGTTTTATGACTGTCATGAATATCACCATTGTCCATTGTCTCTAGATTGAACTTTTTGACCTCAAAAAGTGCCCAAATTTGGAAAATGAGAAGAAAAACTACTATTCATTTGAGTAGTGCATATATTTTAAGAGTTCACTCAAAATTTAGCTTTACTCAAATGATTTATCTATATTATGAGAGAACTGAGAATACAAACTAGTATCACTTACAACTCTTTAAATAGGATTCAGCACAAAATTCTAAGAGACTAATATTAAATACAACCATTTAAAGTATAATAAGATAATCCAAATACATGCATAGTCATTAAATACATCTTTATCACCACCCAATATTAATGACTTGCTAAATGAATTTGAACAAACTTTTAAATATCATAAATCAAGGCTGGTTTAATATTCCAACATTTTCTTAAACTAAATTTGTGTTAAAAGTATATCCAATAAGCTATTTAAAAGTTTCATCTTTTATATTTTAAAAAGCCATGTTTTTTTTTATAACTTCAATGGACTCTTTAAATTAAAAAATAAAAATAAAAAGTAAAGCTTGGCTCTTCAAATGTAAAAGGCCAAACTCACTCTCTATATAAAGCTTTATTTATTGCTTTACAATTTTCTAAGCATACTTATAATTAAATATACTAATTATAATTTCATATTTCAATTTTTTTAATACTATGTTAGTGTAGAAATGATAAAAAAAGATAGAAAAAAATATAAATTATAATTGTTTATGAAAAAATAAAAAATAAAGAGTGATTATAAAGAGTATTGTTGGAGTTGACAAAAAAAATCACTATTTATTCTTTTAAATTTTTTTAAAATGCTTTTTATTTTAAAAATTATGTTTTTTTTAAAAAAAAATACCATTGAAAATGTTCTTGTTCTTCAACATATGTGATAATTTCTACTGCTGCGACATTACATCTATTGGCACAGCTTATATAGTCTTTGTCCATTAGTAACACAGTTCTTAATCTCATATATTGTGGCCGCAATTTTGACACATCAGTCCATGGCTGATCATTCTATGTCAACAACAATTTTAGCATGTAACGTTATTTTTTTTTTGTTATGCACTATCTTCAAGTTTGCTCATTCCTTTATGAACTTGGCATTACTTCTTGCCAATCAATTCGCACACTAGCAAATATGTTCAAGCACTCCACATTTCATGAATGCTATTATTCAAGCAAACTTCTCATCGGTTGCGAATCAAAGACCTTTGCCCTATCACTATAGTACAAATACATAAGAACTTGGCACCTAACATTTGATAGCCAAAGAAACATTTCAGCAAAAATATTTCTATAGATTTTTCAAAGAATATAATTAGACTTTGATATCATGATGGGATACAATTTATATATATTTTATATACCTTAATACTTGATTTGAGCATGTTTTATTCATTTAAAATGGATTAATTTATATTTTTCTATTTTAGGTGGATTTGAGCTTAAAGGGATGAAAAATGAAAAAACAGTGGCAAAATCGTAATTAAACAGAAAACTGAAGAAGCAGTGGCAAAACCGTAATTAACTGGACATTGGCAGCAAGACAGTGCAACCCAGGTGCAATGCCCAGGTGCTTGGCCAGGCGCCTAGATGGGCGCGAATCTGAGCGTTTTGTGCGCATTTTTGTGATTTTTAGCTCTAGGTTTTAGTATAAATATGTTTTATCATTATTGTAAAGGGGGTGACCGTTTTTAGAGCAAAAACAATAAAGAATTGAGATTTATAACAATTATGAATAGCTAAATCTCTCTCTTGAATAAAAGTATTATTCATTACTAAAGTACAAGGTGTGAGACTTGTTTTATAAGTTTTAATTCAATTTTAATTATTCAATTTGTGTTCTTCCAATTTATTTGTTTATTATTCAATTCTCTTTTGATTATAATTTGGATCCGTTATAATTATTTGTGGATTTGGTATTTGCTAATTAAGAATTCAATCGTATTGAATGTTCTATGTTTAGTAGCATTTTGATTTTAATAATTGCATGCTAAACTTTTGTTAATTTCTTAAGAGAATGCATAATAGATTAAAGTTTTACAACGTTTGTAGGACTTGTTTATTGTTGGTTGCTATTGTTCTTAATGCTGTTCTGATTTGATTTAGATCACGTTGGTTTAGATATTTCAGAATTAGGATTAATTTACGATCGTATCTGAATTAATTAATTGTGAGAGTTAGAATAAAATTGGCCGTGATGTTTTATTCAATCCAACATTGAATGATTATTTTTGGATATATTTGTGTCTGTGATCACCTGTTCTTTAGTAATTGAAGATACTCTGACCCAATGTTTTTTCCAATTGTTATTTTCAATATTTATTAATTTGTTTGCTTTAATAATTGAACTTCCCAACATAAAATCCCCATTTTGTTTTTATAATTTTACTTTAATTGGAATAGATCGAGTTTGATTATCAGTATCTGTGGAATCGTCCTGAACTTGCTGCTATTACGGTAGTGTTTAAATTCAGTAATTAATTTTGATATTTACGACACGCATCATATCACTTTATTAGAAAATAAAAGTAAGAAAATACTACTTACTTGTGGGGAATTAAAAGTGGTTGGAGATGCACACCAAAACTTACTCAAAACTTAGCTTTACTCAAATGATTTAACTACATTATTCGAGAAATTAGGAATACAAAAAAAATATCACCTATAGCTCTTTATATAGGACTCAAGAGACTAATATTAAATACCACACTTTAAAGTAGGATAAAATAATCTTCCGAATACATGCATAATCATTAAATACATCTTATCACCATCCAATATTAATGACTTGCTAAATGAACATGGACAAATTCTAAAAAATCATATACCAAAGTTGGTTTAATATTCCAACAAGCTGATAGTCTATTTATTTCTATAAAAGGAAGATGAACACAACAAAGACATGCAAGAATACGTGACCGATGATAATCATGTTACTAATTATATAAACAAAAATATGGAGTCTCATTGTTGTAAATGAACGATGGCAAACGATAAGTAAATGCACAGTTGTAGACAAAGCTCCAACCTAAAAAGGAGACAAAATTGATGCACCAAGAAGCAATGACGAATAGTATCCAAAAGATGAAGATTTTTTCTTTCAGCTACTCCACTTTAGTTGAAAGTATCACGACAAGATTTTTGAAAAATTATGCCCTCATTCTGAAAATATATTTTATATTCTTCAGACATATATTCTCCACCATAGTCGGATCTCAAAATTTTAATGGAAGTTGTAAACTAATTTTAACATATGAAAGGAAAGTATTTGAACACTTGAAAAACTTCTGATTTAGAATGAAAAAAAATAATAATAACAAAAAATAAAACAAAACTAACCATGTTTGACAACGATAACCATCCATGAAAGAAACAAAATATTTATAATGACAATGAGAAGGAAAAGGAAAAGGAGCTTTACTCCAAAATCTGTATGAATCAAATCAAAATATTTTTCAGTATTTTTTTTATGCACAGGAAATAGACGAATTTTGCTTTTGTCAAATTTACAACTATGACAATTAATTAAAGTATCTGAAGAAGTAATAGATAATAGATTCTTTATTCAAAACTAAACCACATTTCAACATAGACAAAAATGTTTGGAATTGATGGCCTAAACGTTTATGCCAAACTTGACAAGAGGAATAGAATCTAGACAAAATAAAGATAGCAAATATTTATTCTTGGGACATGTAGGCAAAGTAAATAGTCTTCCATATTTAGATCCTCTCTCCCGATCACTTTCCCCATTTGCTGATCTTGTACAATACGACCAGACTGTGCAATTGTTATCAACCAACTGGCCAATAGAAACAAGGCTAGAAGTTAATTAAACGGTGCAGAAGAAAAAAGCTTCATTTAAAGGCAAACATGAGGAATATCACCAATGGATTTTACAGGAAGATTTTCTCCATTTCCAGTTTGTATATCCAAATTTCCAAAAGATGATCTCACATTAACCAGAAATGTTTGAGAAGAAATCATACGATGAAGGCATCAAAATCAAAAGAACACATAGAAGAAGAGTTTTTGGTACCTGAAATACCAAAAGCGGACAGTGCTTATGAATTAATTGCTGCACAACTTCAGAAGTGAGATTAATGGAATTAGATTCAGCAACATTTGAACCAGATTTGGGAGTAAGAAGTTGCATTATCCAAACCTTGTGGTGTCCCATTTTATGGTGGACGCCGACATTCAGAAATCACATGCCCAGGCTTCTTACAATAGTTGCAAAATTTCTTCCTGCATTGATTTGCAATATGGCCATATTTTTTTCAGCTATAACATTGTATTTTATTCATCTTTATCCTTAGCTTGATGAGCATATGCTACCTCCAATGAGCATTGAATTATTTTTTTGCTCCATAAAATTTTCAGTACGTAGCACATCTCTATTCATTGCAAAGAAGTTCAGCAATTCACATGTCCAAAGATGGAGAAGGAATTCTGGACATGAGATTAGCCCGGGTTGATTCAAATTCACACCTCAAGTTTCACGAGAACTGATCATATTGAGAAACTATATGCACTTCTTGTAAAGCTAACAAGCTCTAAGTTGAAACATTAGCACAAACCAATTCCTTATATTCAGCCCATAGATTCATAAAACCAGAATAATATTCCTGTTTAGACAAATTCTCTTGATGATACTCAGATAATTGCAATTTAAGTTGAAAACGCATAGTAGAATTCTCTTAATTATAAACTTTCTTCAAATAAATCCACATACCTTTAGCAAAAGAAAATGATTTTAAACTGAGCATATTAATTATTATGAGCATCAACAGATAGAACCCAAAATCCCAAACGACTTGCGCATCATTAATTGGAACCCAATTGTGTTATCTTACAATATCAGATCCATCCTTAGGCCTTGACTGAGAGCGACATAAATGCCCCATAAACCTTTTTCCTTTTACAAACATGCGTAATTGAAACTCTCTTGAAAAATAGTGTTTTTTATTTTGATTTATTTCACAACACCACCACCACCCCCCCNCAGAAATTTTTTTTATATATAGAAATCCAATTCTATGGACCAAAAAAGAATAAAAAAAGACCCAATAAATGTGCATTATACAAATAATCAACAATACAACAAATAATATTTACAATATTTATTTGTATGTGACCGTGCAGAGTTAAAATTTGAATTTGATAGTTTTATTTGAATTTAAATATTTTTTTTTACTGTTACTGTACAAAAGATAGAAAGTTTTCAATGACATGGTTACTCAGTGTGGATTCTCACTGGATTGAAAAATATTTTAATTTAACCTACTCACTAAATAACTCCTACATCTATAATCCCGCGGCAGATAGATCATTTTTTTTTATTAACACACTTACATCACATTTTCTACAGTACTATTTAAAGTTAGTTATACTGAAAATCTGAAACAATCATAATAACATTGTAACATTATTTATGTTTTTTTATTATAAATTTTATTATTTCATATACAAACAATATTATTTTATTTATATTATAAATAATATTATTTTAATTTTATGATAAAAAATTTCACATATATATATATATATATCAAACTTTCAATTATTAGAACACATAACTTTATCATATTTATTCACCAAAAAAATAACCTTTATTATAGGTATAAATTATTTGGTAGCTTTAACGTTAGTGATAGATAATGATTGAGAAACATTTGAATAAGTTGTTAAGTGGTAGAAACAAACTGAATTTTCCTATATATAAATATAAAAGTTAAAATTTAAATTTTGATAAATCTATTTAAACTCACATGCTCTTCTCGACTCCTACTCTCCCCCAGTATAAACTACTGCTAAATTAAAAAACCGTCTCAATTTCATCTGCCCATTAGATAATTTCTGAAATTGCGGGGTTTTTCATTTAGCAAAACAAAAAGATAATGATTGAGAAACCACGAGCGACTACGGGGTTGGGTACGTGGGCAAATTTCTCAACGCGCGGTCGTGTAAGATAATAATAAGAAGTCGCACAGCATCAGCAAATGGCGCGTGGCCTCTAAGGAAGAAAAAAGGAAAAGATATTTTGCTGAAACGGGTTCAGGTGCAGCAGCAGGTAGGCCCCGGTCTGACCCGACCCAAATATTGCCATCACGCCATTACCAGTTAACAGGCGGAGACGGAGGTCTGCTGCTGAGCTGATTGCTCTGGTGGTGGCTGTCCGCTGGAGAAATTTGATTTGATTAAATTGGGAATTCTTAAAATCGGGGATTCGAATCTCATCGCATGACGATTTCAGACGAGGAGGACGAGAATTTAGCTCATTTTCTAGAATCGGAGGTGCTTTCCGAGGTCTCCGACCAGGTGCCCTCTCCTCTCGTTTTTTATTCTAATAATTCCTGTTCTTTTCCTGAGAAAATTAGATTGCTCATTCTTTCTTTCTTGGAGTTAGAAATTAGAAATTAGAGATCTTCTTCTTTTTCTTTTCTGGTTGGTTGGATTGTTGTTTGGAGTTTGGACAAAACAGAAGCAAAAGAAGGTAGATTTCCATCTTGTGTGTGTTGATATCTGAGTTTTTAAAAGCTTTCCTTTTGATTTTGCTTTTCAGGAAGAGGGAAAGACGGAGGAGCCCAAACCAAAGAGAAGGCTGGAGCTTGAGGCAGACGGATGTGGATATGGACGTTCTTGTCCTTCCTCATCATCTTCCTCTTTAGGTGTTACTCAAAACAATAACAACTCAATGGCACCGACCAGGACCAGGAGGATTGAGACTGAAATTTTCAGCAAAATACCTCCCGAACTCTTCCCTCATATACTCAAGTTTCTGTCTTCCGAGGTCACTCTTACCCCCCACCCTCCTCCTGATGATCAGTTTCATTTCCTCTCTTTGTTTCCTTTTTATTTATTTATTTTTTTGTTGCACATTTAACATTATAATTTCGAAACTCGCAGGATCTCGTTGCATGCGCATTGGTGTGTAGATTTCTAAACAATGTAGCATCCGATGAATCCTTATGGCGTCGGCTGTGAGTTTCTTCTTCGTTTACTACTTTCATTACTACTAGAAAGCTGCTTACTTCGTGCACAACCGCTTCCTTCTCATTCTCTGTGCTTCTGAAGCTTTTGTTATAATAAATAAATATATATAGATATATATGTATATGTATTCTTGAAGCTTTATATCAAAATGTTGTTCTTCATATCTTGCATGCTTAAAGCTTTGTATCAAAATCTTTCAAAACATTATTGATAAATTATCTGTCATTAAAGCTGGCTTCGGCTAAATTATCTTTCAAAACTTCATATATTTTTATCTTATCTCTGGAAACGATGGACTTCCAATTATGATTTATTATAGGGAAATTAACCCCACAAGATGGATGTTTTAGCCTCTGATCAAGAGTGTTTGTGATTTCTTTCCTATAAAAAGTATGTTCATATTTCTGAGATGATCGTATGCCTACTGCTTTTTTACTGCAAGGCTGTGTGCATCTATGTTCTTGTATTTCTACGTACTTGTGTACATGCTTACCTTTATGCCAATTAACTTCTGTAGATATTGCATGCGATGGGGTCTTTTGCCCCCTTCCAGGAAACTTCGTGAATGTCCTTGGAAAAAGCTCTATATTGAGGTACTATAATATCAATATGTCAAAGTTGGCATTGCTTGTAGCCTTAACTTTAAGTTTGACAGGAATTATACTATTGCATAAGCAATGTCTTTTTCTTTTACAGCGTGATGAGGAGGACATGGTGGAGCTTGTTAGGAATTGCCAACCTGAGTTCAAAGAGTACTACATCCAAATGCAAGCAGCAAAGAGAAGTCAGGCACCTCTGCCTTCGCAGGTATCTGAAATTACTGTTATCTTAGATCTGCATCATGCCAATTCAATTATATTCTAATGTGTAGGGCCAATTAGTACCTGTCTCGCCCTGTATCATAAATTTCAGCCATTCAAACAATGGTCATTTCTCAGACTTGATCTTTTAGGCATAATATTTTCCTCCTGTGACAACTTGGAGTTATCTTCCTTGGAGAGTTACTGCTAGATGGCCCTTGGTGATGAATATCTTTGATCCACAGTTACAAAGAATGTTAATTATTATGAATTCGATTATGATATTTACTTTCTTCTTGCATTGTTGAAATCTTGTTAGCTTCTTGGTTTGCTTGCTCTCAATTCAGCATCTTCCAACATTGAGAAGAGGAACTCTTTTTTTCTATCTAATGCTTTGTTAACTTTGCATATGAAGGTGATTGATGACCAGATAATTCTTGACAAGACAGTAGCTGATCAAGTGTCTATGTGGAAAAGCAGTAAAGGCCTGAGTGACAAGATGGTCACTGACCATACTTGTTCTGGTGAAGCATGTTCTTTCTACCAAATTGGTGATGTATTTGTCTGTGAGAAGACTGGACATGTTCATGGTATGAAACAATATCAAGACTGGCTATATTGTTACTTATATGTGTTAGTAATACATTTTTGATTGACCATTGAGCTTAATAAATATTTTCAATGTTTCGTTTCTCAGTTTGTGATGATACATGCAGAGAAGCTGTTATGGATCCTACCAATGAGCTATTAGTCTGTACAATATCTGGTCACTGTTTTGATAGGTTACTATCACCAGCTGAAATGGAACAAGATGCTGTGAGTCAAAACCTCCCTAACGTTTGTTTATTTTTACCCTGTTAATTATTTGTCATAAAATCCAATCCACACTGTATGAAAATCGATTATGGATTTTATTTCATTGTTGTATGAAGCAAGTCCTAGTTAATGGGCCCTTATGCACCTGATTTTATACTTCTAATGACTACCCGATGATTTGTGCTCTAATGTCACACTTGCTCGGAATTATGCTTGGAATTAAGCTTGAAATATTTTAGAAATTATTAGTGTTCTGATCTGAAGCTTTCTGTCCAGAACATAAGAATGCCGAGTGAACAGCACCAAGATTGTGCGGTCTATAGAATTTCACTTGGAATTATTTTGATATTACATAAATTTAAGTGCCGTTTGGCAATGTATTGGTTTTTGTTTTTGTTTTACTTAATTGTGTGTTATTTTCTTACTTCAAATGTATGTTAGTGTTAGTTAAAATTTGTTCTGTATCATAATCAACTATAAACTCAAGGGAGTCAAAAAAAAAAAAAAACCACAAACCCCAAATTAAAAACAGTTTGAAATGATTTTCGATTTGGTTTTTATGTTCACTCCTTCCCCCAGCCCCCCGGAATAATGAACATTTGAAGTAAGCAAATTACACACAATTTAGTAGAAAAACCAAAAATGTATATCTTAACTCAATGACATCCTAGTTAAGAAAAACTTTTTTAAGTGCAAGAAGTCGAAGTTCGTGACCTTTACATTAGTTTAGCTATCCTGATTTTTTGGTTCTTTTTGCTTAACCTTCCATTACAAATATGCAGGAACAGCAAGGTGGCCTCACAGATGAGGCGGAGCCATTTATGGGATCTGGACGCTTTGGTATGTTGGCCACTCGTTTAATATTGATCAATTTTATTCCTTTTGGGTGAACTTTTTTGTGTTTATCATAAATATTGTGTGCAAGTGCAGCTCGAGCTTATTTGTTGGGATATAATTGTGCTGATGAGAAGGAGCTAAAAGCTGCTTTGAGGTTTTGCTGAACCCAAAAGATGGGTTTCTTTCAGGGTCAAGGGGATGTTTCTATTGGAATATATAGAATTAAGTATCGCCTCGTAGTATAGTAGCATACTTACTTTGGTGGCTCTTGTTTTATCTTTGTGTTATTAAGTAATTTAGAGGTTGCTTTGACCCGAGGGATCATCTAATTTTACACTAAGAATGTAATTCTTACCTTGTTAAAGCCTATCGTAAATTCTGTGGAAAAAGTTGGCGATGAACAACATTCAACTGTTTTTCTGGATTATTACTGGATTAGAAATTTGGTTGCAAGGCTTGTCATCATGGTAGAAAATAAGCTGATCAAGGTTGCTACCAATAAGAACTTTGGTTGCAACGATCAATAAGCTAATTAAGGGAATTGTTATTTTTATTATACTACGGCCTACGCATCTCTTAAGATAAGGATGTAATCTTGGATTATTTTACTTCTTTAAATTGATAACCCACATAGAGCAATAATGAGAAAATAATAACAATGATTTTTATTTTCTTTAAAAAGCCAACTAGTATATAGTGATTTGCTATAAATCTCAAGAGTTGAGGATATTATGGAGTCCGTTTAGTTTTTTTTTTGGGACCTTTTTTATAGTATTTAAAAAAAATTCTATAAAAATACAAAAATAGTTATATTATATTATTTTTGTTGATGTTTTTGGTTAAAACAATTCCAAGCAATTTCAAATATTATAAAATAAAAAATTACAATTAAATTCCATAAGTATTTTAGGCTACGTTAGGGATGCATCATTAGATTAAATTGAATATAGCTGACATAATTAGATCGGATATAATATAAATAGATGTGTTTAATCATATTATGTGTTTGTTGCAGTTTTGTATTAAATGACATGATTTGATATTCTGTATATGTTGTGGTATTAGATTGTATTGTATTTTAGTTTCTTTAAAATATTTTATAAAATATATTATAAAATGTAATTTTAATTATTAATTTAAATAAATATCATATAAAAAAATATATTGTAATATAATTCTAATTACAAATTTAATGAAACATAATATGAAATATGTTATAATTATTCATAACAAATAAAAAAAAGCTACTAAAATTAAAAAAAAAATTAACATAATACACATGTGTTAATATACTCACAACAACTACTTCAGCTGTTCTAATTTTTAATTTTAGTTCACTTCTTATAATTCCATATAAGAGTGGATTTTTAAATTTAGTTAAGAAGAGTATTACATGATGAACCATATATCTTAATCTTTTAGGATTGACATCACTAAACATTGGATAAGTCCATAAGTGAGATATATAAATCTAATTTCCTTTCTTATCAGGCATTCCATACGCGATCTTTATTTAATCTTGTTACATTTCTTACGGATTTAAAATTAATGTATATTATAGTTTTTAATTTCAAATAAACATAAGGAAAAACAATTTTATTTTACCAACTTTACTGCTTTATTTATCAATTATATATGTATAATTATTTGATTGGTTAATATTTAATTATATTTATCAATATCTGAGTTAAAATAATATATTAATTAATAAAATAATAATATATGATAGGAGATTAGATAATTTGTGTTGTATTATTTTTATTTTATTTTTGGCTATAACATAAACAAAAGTTTCTGAAAAAAAAAAAAACATAAACAAAAGTTACATTTTTTTTTAAAACCCTTTAACTATTGTCGCTATCGCATTTGACCTTTTGATTTTTTGAATTAGGCATAATACCCTTTGTACTCTAAAAAATATGCATCAGCACATCAAAATTAACAACGTCGTCACATTTGCATGTTAAATGTCACGTGGAGTGCACGAGGTCCATTATACACTAGAGTTCTAGGAATAAAATGGTAAGTATACCCCCAATTTTCACGAGCTTTGCACGCAAAATCCTTGATATCCCTCCGAAAACAATCTTTCCTACACATTTTCCTTTGCTTTCATCCGAATGTGGAAAGGAAGGGCATTGGGCAACAGATTTTTCCATTTCTTCAACCTATAATTTCAACTCTTCTGGTGGTTTATCATCTGCAAATCCACCCTTCCATATTGTTCGCATGCTTAAAACATTATTCTCCTAAAATTCATGGGAAATAAAAGTTTACAACTGGAAAGCGAAAATCAGAATAATAGAATTTTGAAAGACCTCTGGTTGCAATTAACAAAGGGTAGGTGGGGGGGGCTCATAAGAAACTTACAGCATTGAGAAGATCCATACAAGCACGAAGTGCTCTGCCTCCCCTGTTGCAACCCTTTGAAAATACCAAAACAACATTTCATCTTATAAATCCTTTTCCTTTCAATTCACATCCACAACAAGTGCGCAAAGTTTTTTTTTGACAAAAAGGAATTACCTCAACAAGGTGTCCTTCCTTCTTGCAAATTGAGGAAACTTGCTCGGGAAATTCTCAGTTTTTCACTCTCCCTGTTTATGTCAAACCCAAAAAAAACATATTTAGGATTCATATTCTTGTAGCTTTGTGAAATCTGAAATACCTCTTATATAACGTTGTATTTATATAAGAAACTTTTCTTTTGTCTAGAACATTATAACATTGTAATAGAAAATATCACACAAACTTATATATAATGCCTTCTTGGGTGCTGAACGAACCTTTAGAACATAAATGGTGAACAGACCGAGAAAATTAATAAATAAAAAATCCGATAAAGAAGGAGATATGAACAAAAGGATTTTCTTCTAAAAAGATTCGAATTCGGATTCATCAGCTGTGATTGGAAATTGTGATGAAATTTAAAAATATTCCACCGAAAAACCTCAGTCTCAGCTCCCAAAGCCCCAAGCACCTCTGAACTACTACTTTATTCCATTTCTCAGAAACACGACGATGCGACGAAGTTGAGACCGTTTTCGATACGTTCACCATCTACATGCCGGCCATCAGAAAATTCATCCGCGAGAGGAGTAAAAATTTCTCGGCGGCGAAGCTGTTACAGTTTCTCAAGGAGAATAACAGCGGCGGTGATCAGAAATCTACCTCCGACGTGAAGGAGTTCAGTCTCCTGGAACTCAGAGTGATAGTGAAGCTCAAGAACCCAGAAGATCATGAAAAAGAAAAAGGAAAAGCAGTAGATACAGAAGCCATGAAAGGCCGGATCAGCTTCATCTCGTGAAAGTTAGGGTTGTACTTACTATTTTACCCCTAAAATCTGGTGTATTATTAACCACTTGCACTGCATGTGACATTTAACGTGCAAAAGTGACGGCACTGTTAACTTTATTAGGTTTAATGCATATTTTTGAAAGGACAAAGGGTATTAGTGCCTGATATGATAAGTTATGAGGTAAAAAGCGATAAAGGCAATAGTTCAAGGGTTCCGTTGCAATTAAGTAACGGGTCGACAGTATCAACCATAATATGCAAGCATAAATACTGAGGATGGCATTAATGCATCGGGTCGACAGTATCCATCCTATCGGATCGGGGATTGATTCCTTTAAACGGTTTCGGGTTGGGTTCATCGATCAACGCGTCAATTACGAGGAGGGAACTTAAAAGTGGTGCATCGAGGACGCGTCTATTACGCGTTCTGACTAACGCGTAATATATTTTATTTCCTTTCCTCAAATATTAAAACACCACACCACGTCACACCTCACACCTCCGATTCGTTAAATAAAAGGATAAATCCTTTTGACAATTTCATTTTAGCTGTTATCTACTTTTCTTTCTCTCGGTGTGGGTGAGAAGTTGGCAAATTTTGGTAAAGCTCTTTCCTTTCCTTTATCTGTCTCTCAAATCGGATATGAATATGTAGGATTTTGTGTTTATGTTAGAATATGTGTTTGCGATTGCGTAAACGAGTGGTTTTCGATTAAGGTTATATTCTTAATAAAAAATTCATTACTCATTGTTCCTCTTCATCCCTCATATTTATGGAAAAATGGGCTTTATGATTATTTTAAATAGGTTGCAATATGGAGCACTGCGTTTTTTGTTCCAAACGTAAATGATAATCGTTGATTCTTTTCTCTTTTTCCTTGAAGGTTTTTTTTTTTTTTTAATTATTATTATTATGAAGTTTCCATTGACCTTTTTTTTTTCTTTTTTTTTTCCCGTTGATTCTTCGTTGACGTTCTGTGATATGATATGATTTTGGATGAAACTGAAAATAGAAACAGGATCATCAAAAATAAAAAGGGAATAGGGAAAAGCGCAAGACTGGGTACATAGGCATACTTTGAAAAAATCACTCCTTGTCAATGAGGCCAAGATGTAGAATGTTTGATATGTAATAAAACAAACACCGACTTATTCCCATGGTAATCTGGTCTTTCAGGAATTCCAACATTTTATTTTCTTTGTTGAAAAAATGGATCAGATGTACAACGTCAGAATACAACAACATTTCTTGTATTTGTGATTTCGTTCCTAAGCTGTCCTAGCATTGTAAAATTTTTCATGTCAGAAGATCTTGAATTCTTCTGATCGTAACTATGTGTTTAGACCATATACCTTAACATTTGGATAAACATGATTTATTTTGTTGGACATTTAGTCTTCCCCTTGTTTTCCTATCAGTTGGTTATATATGATTTATGCGATTACAAATCTTGCAATTTGGTCGCAACTATATCTTCTGCACTAATGAAGCATTTTTAAGGCGAGAGATCTATATCACTTTTAACTTAGGTTTGCTGGACTTTCCATTATTTGGAGGTTTTTACCATTCGATGAGAATATCTTCCTAAGTCACCAGATTTGTATCATTATCAATTGATTCCCATTCATCTCAATGTATTTCAATTGTGTTTGAACTCAAAAGAATGGTAAATAAAGATTTTTTTTTTCTGCATAAGGAAATGGTTCCGGTACAGACTTTGCCAAAGA
The DNA here is from genome assembly GCA_003254975.1 of Ochetophila trinervis. Lineage (NCBI taxonomy): Eukaryota > Viridiplantae > Streptophyta > Magnoliopsida > Rosales > Rhamnaceae > Ochetophila > Ochetophila trinervis. The sequence goes on along the minus strand of QANX01007054.1, from coordinate 58,679 downwards.
TGATTATATTGTGATCCAGTGAGCACATAAATGCACAAAATTTATATTTTATTGATTAGCAATTGTGATAGTGCCAAATGATATTTGGAAAAATAGTATTATGCATATATCTATTCCATTTCTTGCATATTCTCCCCCCTTTTATGAAACAAGCTTATTAATATCCACTGCAGTTTTAGATTTTGACTGAAAAAGAAAATGGGTGGTGGCAAGGATAAGCATGATGAATCTGACAAAGGGTTATTTAGTCACCTAAGTCATGGTATCCCAGGATATCCTCCGGGACAACATCATCCACCTCCTGGGGCATATCCTCCCCAGCAAGGTTACCCACCGCAAGGATATCCTCCTCAAGGGTATCCTCAACAAGGCTATCCTCCACAAGGGTATCCTCAACAAGGATATCCTCCACAAGGGTACCCTCCAGCAGGTTATCCTCCTGGTGCATACCCCCAAGCTGGTTATCCAGGCTCGTCCCATTCAGGTCTAATTCTTGAAATTTTTGTACTTACAATTTTTATTTTTACTTTTTGGGTTAATTAGCTTAGGAAAAGTTGCTTTCCTACCACAGTCCACCTAAAGTATGTTCTTTTTTTCAGTTATATTATATAAGGTTTTGTAGTGTCACTTGTCGGGTTATCTAATTGTACATGTATACCAATGTATATATTGATATCTTCAGCAAAAGAAAGAAATGTTTACGTTGTTATAACTACGGCAATAGCCTGCAGTATTTGACACAAAGATCTGATTATCTGCTGATGCCTGCCTGGACTTGTCTATTTTGATTCATTAAATTGCCCATTCATTTAGGCATATTTCTATCTCGCATGTACTGTTCTTGTTCATTTCTGTAGATTGCAACTTTTGATCTTCCTTGGTATGTTGTTGACTTTTTGTATTCTATTATATTTCCAGGCCATGGCATCGGGTCACTTGTAGCTGGTGGTGCAGCTGCTGCAGCTGCTGCTTATGGTGCACACCATGTTTCTCATGCGGGTCAGTATCCACCTGGTGCTCACATGCAGCATGGTGGCCAGTTTAAGCATCATGGTGGAGGCAAGTTTAAGCATGGAAAATTTGGCAAGCATGGAAAACACAAGCATGGCAAGTTCGGAGGAAAGTTCAAGAAATGGAAGTGATCAATTAGTTGCTTGACTCAGGATCGTCGTATTATGCTTTAGATTGTTGAATCTGGTTTCTTCAAATAAATTATAAGCTATACCCTGTTTCTTTTTTGAAAAAGAAATAAACTATACCCTGTGGACTTGGTTTTGTTATTATTAATTGTTATTATTACTATCCATATCAAGTATAAAAAACATGCGGTGGTACATTATGTCGGTTGTGTTTTTAAGGTTGTTGGTTATTACTATTTGGGATGGTTATAATCTTTTATGATAATATGTTAAAATTTGTCTTGTACTTAATTGATTTGACCTTGACACGTATATATCCTTCAGAATAAGGATCTGGAACTGTGGGGAAATTCATGTAAGTGAATACCCTGATTACAAAGATCATAACAAGCAACAGAAAATAATGACGAGCGGAAATGGATATTGAATCCCTTGTGCCTAACAAATATATAAAATAAAATCAGATTAGAATGAATATTGAATCCCTTAGCAGTTAGCACAAGGTTAATAAGCTAAGCGATGCAAGATGAAGAATTTATAGAATTTTCACTAACGAATTAGTAAAGGAAAAACCATAACTAGTTTAAGCTTGCATTCCGGAAGCTTTAACTTCCCGCTCCTCGATTCCTACTTCATCCTTCGGTAATCCTTTTCCTCCCATTCGGCTGCTCAAATACATGTTTTATTGGCATCAAGGGCCTCAGCCTAAGCCTTGTGACCAATTCATCAAATTTAAACTTTTTATATTACTTGTGGTGATTTTTCATCTTTGACCGGACTCTTCGGGTCTGCAAAAAAGAAAAAAAAAATTGGGCAGAGAGGCGCTGGTGTGGTGGCCAGCGTTTCTTCTCCGATGTCTAAGTCAGTCAAAGTTTTTATCAATGAGAGGAAATAATTTAAAGAATGAGAAATGATAAAAGGGGGAGGAAAATGATGAAAATGATGGAAAATGAAAGGTTTGGCCGGTGTTTTGGAAGATGATGAACAGTAGCAAAAATTAGTTTATTTGAATAATGGTAAAATGTAGGTCCAAATTCCCATATCAAAAGATCAAAATCAAGGCATTAGATGTCTCAAAATTCTCAAAAATGGGGCTGCCGAAAGTTTGTGAGAATAATGGAGGTAGGTAAGTTTTTGGGCTGTGCGGCTCAAAGAAAAAGATCAACTCTTTTTTACTTTTTCTTTTTTTTTCTATTTGAAAACCAATGGCTAAAATTTATTTTTAAAAATTTTACTTTTCAGATGGAGAATAAGTGTTTTCTTTCTAAATATTTAGACTTTAAATATTTTAGTTGTGTGGTCCACCACATAATTAGGTATTTATTTTACTATCCTTAATAATAAAGTATTAGGTCCAATATATTAGCAAAAATGCTCACAACATTACTCTCAATTTACAATTTGTTTGCCTTCAATTTGTCTCTCTCACGCTTTGTCTCTAATTTTGGAGTTGCTAAAGATACTTTGGCAGAAATAGCATCAATTTTTTTTTGATAAAAAATAAAATACTTACACGCAGCGAGATCATAGATTCATAAATTATCTAAATTATCTAGTAAGTACATAAAAATCAAGCGTAATAACGAATCTGCGAGATGCAAATGCTGAAGCAGAGCATACTCATAATGGCCGTGCACAAGGATTTGGTCCTGCCTGAGGCTTACCTAGTGGACCCCCACTACCTAGTTCTGTAGGATATGGTAGTTCAAATGGAAATATGGAGTGATCCTTTTGAGGTACCTTCATCTTCTTCAATTAATACCTTTCTTACAGTGATATGGGAAGTGGAACGTGGAGATTATTTATACGTACAAAATATCAAGATTTTTTTAGTTGTTGCATAAATGATTAAATCAAAGATAAGAAAAGAAAAGAATAGTTGAACCTCTAACTATTATTAGAGCATTTCTAGCATGCTTTTTAAAAGCTTAATTTTTATTTTATTTTGAAGAGTAATACTTTTTTTTAATAAATGATTAAATTTAATTTATTTATTATTTTACAATTTTATATGCACATTTGTAATAAATTTATTAATTACAATTTTATATTTCATTTTTTTTTTTTTTAAAACACTATGTTGCATGTAGAAAAAAAGATAGGACAAAATCTGAATCATAATTGTTAATAGAAAAATACAAAAAAAAATAGTAATTATATTTAGTACTATTAAAATTTGAGAAAAAAAAATTACTATTTATTTATTAAGATTTTTCAAAATACTTTTTATTTTGAAAATTATATATATATATATATTTTGTTAAATAAAAAGCAATGTGCTCTCGCTGATATTAATTTCCTATGGTTTCTCTATTTATTTACTATTATGATTTTTAATAATGCAAGCTTACTAAATTTTTAAACCAAATTTGTTTACAAAAATGATATGGCATAATTTTATTGGATTCACTTTCCAAAATCTAATGTAAAGTTTTTTTCAGCCATTAAAATCATGCCATGTCATTTTGGTAAATAATATTTATATTTTTTTTGTAAACAAATTTAGTTTAATTTTGATAAGTCTAGCATTTCTCTATAATTTTTTAGAGGGAGCAAAAATAAGAGTTTTTTTTTTTTTTTTGTAAGGATGCCCACTGCTAAGGCAAGTCAAAGAAAGATGCCAATGCAGTTTCAAACTTTATAATTTTGTCCATTTTGACTATTCATGCACTAATAAATTATCCTATATACACTTAATTTTTTTTTTGGATGCCTGCAATTCCGAAAAACATTGTCATCGTTTTTGTTTCTTATGGTATTTTTCTTCTTATTATTATTTATGTATGCTTCAATCATCAGTAAATAAAAGTAAAATAATAAATATAAATGTTTGAGGAGGAAAATAATATTTTTCTCAGTACTCAGAAAAAGACTCATAGTATTTATGAAGAAGAATACATAGTGATGAGTTCAAAGCAGAGAATTCACGGTGTTTCTAACCAAAATTGACATTTTACGTGAAATGCTTAAGCCGACAATCGATCAGAAATTCAAACTTCATAGATAAAAACAAATAAAATAAAATAAAATAAAAAGTTATCAAATTTGCTGAAAAAAAATAAGTCGACACAAATATAAAGCTTTAAAAAATCAATCAGATTCAAATAATTTTTTTCTGTACAAATAAATTGGTGGGGGGCGTAGAAATCATCAAAATCAATTTTGGAGTGTTATGGGCCATAAGAAAGGTGGAGAAAGACGATTCACAAAATATATATATATATAAAATAATAATAATAATAGAGGGAAATAGGTTTACCAAGGAAAAAAAAGGATAAAAAAGAAGATCACGTGGAAAATATAAATGAGAGATGAAAAAATGTGCATGTGGATGGGTGTGGAGGAACACGAGAGCTTACGGGGAGGTTTATTTTTTTCATTTTTTTTGTTGTCTTTTCATTTTTAGTGTGGGGTAGGGCCAGAAGGGGCTTCAGAAAAGGAAAGCTGGATTTTAACGAAGACTAAGTAGAATTAATATTTGCAAAATTGTTATACGAAGTGAGCTTAATATATACTTCATAAATGTTCTATCTAAGTGAGCTAGAGCCCTTATACTTGTGATATATATTTGATTACGTAGATAATATTTTATCAAACTAAATATTACATGATCCATTATAAACAATATTCTATTTATAATATATCAATGTAATATATCACACTTGTTTCTCTTGGTGATGATAAATGAATTATTTAACTCAATGGTTAAAGTTTTGCTTTTATTCGGTGGGAGTCAGTGGTTTAAATCCAATAGTAAGTAGAATTTATTCATATCATATATCAGCTTGAATAGTCTTTAATAAATTTTTATACTCGCGCATCACTTTGGATACGTGCTTCCAACTTGGGCACAAATTTTTCAAAAAATTTTGTTTTTCAAATTTTTATCCAGAGTGACAATGAAAAATCAGAAACTAGATCATGGAGTAGTATAAACTTACTCTAATTTAACCGTATGCTTCATAAAAAATTATTTCATCAATTTTTTTTTTTTATATCATTTAGAAAGGCAACATGAAATATAGAAGTAGGTCATAAGGTAATAAAAAAATAATTCTAATTTCACGAATCAACATATACTTTGTAAAAAATTACTTCTTTATTTTTTTTTTATCTAAAAATGCTACATAGGCCATGGAGGGTGGTCACAGAGTAATAAAAAAAATTCCAATTTAGTGAGCTAATATATATTCTATAGAAAATTACTTTATTAATTTTTGTTATTTTATCTGGAAGATCAAAGAGTGGTCATGGGGTAATAGAAAAGTTTCTCCATTTGGTGAGCTAACATATATTTCATAGAAAATTTCTTTGTTAGTTTTTTATTTTATTTTATCTGAAAAAGTTACATGGGCTACAAAAGAAAGTCATGGAGTAATATATTTTTAAAAAATTACACGGTCAATTTTTATTTATATTTTATCATGAGGAGTTATAGAGGTATGGAGAAAAGTTACTGGATAGTAAAAAAATTATTTTTATTTAGTGAAAAAAATTATTCTTATTTAGTGAGCTTACATATACTTTATAAAAAAAACACTTTATCAATTTTTTATTTTATTTTAACCCGAAAGATTATGAAAACTCCGAAGAGAGGTCACATATAACAACACATTATTTTTTTTATGAAAATGCTTCGTTAGGTTTGCAGAAATTTATAAAACACATAAAATGGATATTGAAATTAATATTTTGGTTTTTTAATTAGAATTATAGTGTTTTAAAAAGGTATTTACAAGTAGGAATGTAATTAAAATATAAAATTATGCTAGATTAATTTTGTTAGAATATAAATATTCAAAATTTGAAGATAAAAGACAATTTAAGAATATAATTGTCCATGAGCAAATAAAGTAAACAAAATTATCAAATTTAAAATGAGTTTTTTCGTTTGTTTTTTATTTTTTATTTTTATTTTATTTTTTATCTTACTTCAGCGTGATCATCCCTAAAAAAAAAAATGGGTGGTCTTTGGGCTGAAGAAAACAAAGTTGGGCCTAGGCCTGGTTCAGCCCTGTAAGAGAAACCCTAGGTAGAGGAGGTGGGTTGGTTGTCTTCCGTCTGAAAATCTCTACTTTTGGAATTGGTGGTGGTGTCGCGTGGATTGTGCGTGTGCAGTACGCTTTCCACATATACCTTCTCTCTCTTCATCTCAACAGAGAAGGGAGCAGGAGAGGAGGAGGACTTCTAAATCTCAATTTTCTGAATCTCATCGCGGTCTGTTGATTATAATATTGTTTGATTTTAGACAGTTTGAGAAGAAGAAGAAGAAGAAAAGAGATGGCGGATCGGTTAACGCGTATAGCCATAGTGAGCTCCGATAGGTGTAAGCCCAAAAAGTGCCGCCAAGAATGCAAAAAAAGCTGTCCTGTCGTCAAAACTGGTATTTCTTTTTTGATGTCTCTTACTGGATATTATAAGTTCATGATTATGATTGATTCAGTTATCTTAGATGCGTCTGTCTTATTCGTGTTATTTTTATTTTTTTTACTCTTTACTATGGGAGATCATGTCACTGTTGTACGTAATTACATGTTGGCTTCATCAATTATTACGATTTCATGGAACTGTATAACTATTCTGAAATTGTAATTAAGCACTACGTAGGAAATATCTAATGAATAAAAATAAATGCATAGTAAGTGTGTTTTCATTGTTTATTTGTATGTGGGTGTGTATATCTATGCATTCCTCAATTGGGCTTCCATAGGTGTTATTAAGTGCAACAGATTGGTCAATCCAAATGCCTTGTGGTGATATTAACTTTATTTATTTTTTTAATCCATATTACTAAATATTTGCAGGTAAACTATGTATTGAGGTTACTCCTGCATCCAAAATTGCTTTCATCTCTGAGGAGCTGTGCATTGGTTGTGGTATCTGTGTTAAGGTCTGTAGAAAAATACGTGGTTGATATTTTCTTTACCTGTTCCTCTACATTGTATTTATTAAGACAGACTAATCTAACTAAATGTGATCTTTTGATTCAGAAATGTCCATTTGAAGCAATACAGATTATTAATTTGCCAAAAGATTTGGACAAAGATACAACTCATCGTTATGGCCCTAACACATTTAAATTACACAGGTTGGTTGGCTTGTTTCTGCAGAGTTCATATAGTTTGCTTTTATTTGGTTTGAGCAATATAAAATTACAATTTCAGGTTACCAGTCCCAAGACCAGGTCAAGTTCTTGGCTTGGTTGGAACTAATGGCATTGGGAAGTCAACTGCCCTCAAAGTTTTGGCTGGAAAACTAAAACCAAACTTGGGGCGCTTCGATGTAATATTCTATCTTAGTCCTGAATTTCTTTTATGCATCTTCTTTTTTACAATTTTTTCATAATTTCTTTTCAGAATCCTCCAGATTGGCAGGAGATCTTGACCTATTTCCGAGGATCGGAACTGCAGAATTATTTTACTCGTATACTGGAGGATAATTTGAAGGTACCTTTTTTAAATTTTTGTATTTTATGATGCTTATAGTTTTAAAATTTATGGAAGATATTGGTATTTGATTCTCTTTCATTGGGAAAATGTTTCTCTTGATTTCAGTTTTATATTAGTTATTCCGTTGTAATTTTCGGACATCTAGCTAGAGTCACAATGTCTGACTTTATAAGACCTAAAAGGAAGATGGTGCCTGTTTTATCTCACTATTATTTCACTTTTATTGAACGAAACAACCTTTTCTCTTTTTTTCTCTAATGTGTACCTGTTATTATAGTTGACTTGGTTTATTCTTGTTATCCTTTGTAGCTACTGCAAAACAGGACTTTGTGGTTTTAGTATATGTGGTAACCTGATTGAGCTACTGCTCTTATGTGTACTTATTAGTTATTACTTTCAGTACTCAGTCCACATGCTTCTTATATCACTTTCCTTTAGTTTTGTTTTAATGCAAGTTTGGGAATTTGGGTTGTAGTTTATTTTTTTCACCCTTATTAGTCTTGACAATAAGCTATGAATAATTGCATACATGATTTCATTCATTGATTTGCCTAGTGGTTGCAAAGTAATGTAGTTTTGCCTTACATCGCTTCTTTCTTTTTATATAATAATAATAATAATATAATTAAAATTTTGTTTTCCTGCTAATGTTTCTCTTTTATTTATTTGCCTTATACTTTTAGGCAATTATAAAGCCTCAATATGTTGATCACATTCCAAAGGCAGTTCAAGGCAATGTGGGTCAGGTGCTTGACCAAAAAGATGAGAGAGATGTGAAGGAAGAACTCTGCTTTGATCTTGAGTTGAACCAAGTTATAGATCGTAATGTAGGAGATCTATCCGGAGGAGAGCTTCAGAGATTTGCCATTGCTGTTGTTGCCATTCAAAATGCTGAGATATATATGTTTGATGAGCCTTCAAGTTATCTCGATGTGAGGCAGAGGCTTAAAGCTGCTCAAGTTATCCGATCTTTGCTCAGGCCTAATAGGTTTGATTTTCGGCTGCTTTTACTTGTTCTTAAATATTTCTATATATTTTAACTCAGAGATAAAGTTCCGTCGTTAAACATACATGTGTTCCCTTGTATTTTGTGCTTTGAAGTAAAAGGTGTTATCTTTGTCTTTTCAGCTATGTAATTGTCGTGGAGCATGACCTGAGTGTTCTAGATTATTTGTCAGACTTCATTTGCTGTTTATATGGGAAACCGGGAGCTTATGGAGTTGTAACACTTCCCTTCTCAGTCAGAGAAGGAATCAACATTTTCTTGTCTGGATATGTTCCCACAGAAAATCTTCGATTCCGAGATGAATCTCTTACCTTCAAGGTAGACTTTAGTTGTGGATGTAATTGCCCCCTTGGTTGCATTGCTAATTACTTGCTCATATATATATATAATTTTTTTTTTTCTTTTTCCAGGTTGCTGAGACTCCTCAGGAGAATGCTGAGGAAGTTCAGACATATGCGCGATACAAATACCCAACCATGAATAAAACTCAAGGAAATTTTAAGCTTCGTGTAATTGAGGGTGAATTTACAGATTCTCAAATTGTTGTCATGCTGGGAGAAAATGGCACAGGGAAGACAACGTTTATTCGTATGCTGGTATTCCTTCTTTTCATTGTTTTTCTTTCCTCTATAATTTCAGACGTTTTAAATTGAAATATATCATTGGAACCTTATCTCGTTGAATCACCATATTGTTTAAATATGCAGGCTGGTATGTTGAAACCTGATTCTGTGGAAGGTTCTGATGTGGAAATACCTGAGTTTAACGTTTCATACAAGCCCCAAAAAATCAGTCCCAAGTTTCAATCTACTGTCAGACACTTGCTGCTTCAAAAAATTCGTGATTCATATACTCATCCCCAGTTTATATCAGATGTGATGAAGCCTCTTCTTATTGAACAATTAATGGATCAAGAAGTTGTCAATCTTTCTGGTGGGGAGCTGCAAAGAGTTGCATTGTGTCTTTGCCTCGGAAAGGTTGTTGATCTTTAGTTGCAGTTCATTCAAATTTTTTTTTCAATAAATATATTTTAGTGATCAGAGTATTTGATTGTTTATGTCACTTCAGTAGTGTTTTAAGTTATAATTTTGTCATTTATAAATGCAATGTTTATCTTTCATCATTTCAGTAGATTCTCATGACTTAGGAAAAGAAATGTTCTTGTTTTGGTAGATGGTCATACTGTTGAAAATTATCCTGCTTTGGCAAATGATTTCATGGTTGAATATGTCATATTTTTGTGTTTGGGTGTCCATAGTTAATCAAGACCCCATACATTATCAGGTGTCAGAACTTGAAATTTGCGATTATATTAAAGAAAATAGAATGGTAGTAACTAGTAACAATTATATTATAATGGTTTAATACAAAGCTTCTTTTGACTTGTGCAGCCTGCTGATATTTATCTGATCGATGAACCTAGTGCCTATCTAGATTCCGAGCAGCGTATTGTCGCTTCAAAGGTCATAAAGAGGTTTATACTCCATGCAAAGAAAACTGCCTTTGTGGTTGAGCATGATTTTATAATGGCAACTTATCTGGCAGACAGAGTTATTGTGTACGAGGGGAGGCCATCGATTGATTGTATTGCAAATTCTCCCCAGTCATTGCTGACTGGGATGAATCTCTTCTTATCAGTAAGCCTTGCAAATTTTATTTTTCTTCCTCTAATTTCTATGTCTCTGTTTTTACATGAAAACAATTTCTTGTCTTTTGTTGGATGCAGCATTTGGATATCACATTCAGAAGGGACCCCACTAATTTCCGCCCAAGGATTAATAAATTGGATTCTACCAAGGACAGGGAACAAAAATCTGCTGGATCCTACTATTACCTTGATGACTAATATATTTGAACAGGTACTGTTTATTCATGACCACTATCCTCTACCTGCACATTATGTATGCACTGTTTAGTCTTATGATAATTTACTGTTTTTTTTTTTGTCTTTTCTGTCTTTTTTTTTTTACAGTTCTTAATTTCCAATTTTTTAGTTGGCATCAATGGGAGTTGTGGGGCTTAGCTGCATCCTCAAATGCTGCGTATGAGAGATGTTTCATTAATGAAGTGTAGGTGTTTTGTTGCTGAAAAGAGTTTGCAGAGGCCTTCCAATTTAGTAATGCTGGTCTACTTTCACCTACAGTGTGCTTGCCATCGTCCAGTTTTGGTATGAAAATTAGGTGGAAGAATCTGAGCTGTATTTAAATGAATTTGTTTCTGTCGTGCCAGTTTTGGTATGAAATTAGTTACTTGACTAGATGTTCTATGCGGAACAAAGAAAGTGATCATTTCAAATTGAGTTATCATGATAGAGAATGTTTTACATTTGTAATTTGGGGTTGCTTGCTTTAATTTTTGCGTTGAATTTATTCTTTTTAGAATTATATTTTTGGCTCTGGATGGAAAAGCACAGGCAAGCCAAAATGATCCATGTTTATCAAGGGTGGACTATGGCATAATTGTATATAGAATTAGGAAAAATAAGTTGATAAAAAACACTATAATAAATGTCCGTCTTTGATAAAATTGTAAAAATGATCCATTTTTATCTGGATTGTACAAAATCAGAGTAGGACCTAGTTTAGGGTTTAGTACAAAAATCCTAAACCCTCACAGGTCTGTTAGGGTCTTTACTCATTTGAATTTTTATATATATTTTTTATTTTCAAGTGAAGAATTATCACTAATTTTAAAAGTTTAAGCTGATAAAAAGTGAGTTATCATATCTTTTATATTTTATCTTTAACATTCATTTTCACATGTAAGCTTGTTTAGGTTTCTATGTGTGCATTTTTTTGTCCGGTCTCTTTTGAGCTCATTTGAATTTTTATACATTATTTTATATTTTAGGTGAACTATTAAGTTGAGAAACAAAGCTTTGCTAATAATCAGAAAAACACTTTATTAACAAAAACTAATTACAGCGAAAAGCTCAAAAGCAAGCTTATATACAATATCAATTGTATTAGAGCCAATGAGAAAATGACAGCTATTATACTTAACAGAAAGAGGTTAAGCATAAAACTAACACATCTAACTTTAATAACAACCCACATGAAAAAACAGAAATAAAAGCCTAGGCTATACTGTGAATAGCCTTAATAACTTAACACCCCTACTTAAGAAAAATTTAAAATACATGTTAAAATCCAAATGAACCCAAAAGATGCCGGGCCTACATATGAAGGTGAGTGTTAGAAAAAATACTTAAAAATAAATTAATATCCACTTTCCATCAACTTAAGCTTTTAAGAGAAGTGAAAATTCAACTTGGTATCAGAGCCTAACGTCTTAAAGTCCTGAAAAGAAATTTAGCCTACGTGTGAGGGGGACATGTGAGGGGGAGTGTTAGAGAAAATGCTTAAAAGAAATGAAAGATTCACTTCCCATTAACTTAAACTTTTGAAAATAATAAAAATTCAACTGTGTCATATATAACTATTGTTAGTTTGTCTTGAAAAAATATCTGCCAATTTTTTTGCTAAGCAAAACAAAATTTTAAAAAATGTTTTGTTTATTTATTTTTATAAAAACGTATAGGTTATAATAGATATGTATTTATGTATTTATGATTTTTTCGATTTGCTAAAATTTAAAAGATTTGATAAAGTGATATTAATTCGAGTTCACTTTAATTTGCAGACTATAACGTTAAGCGCCAGTGCTACCAAGTTGTCAAAAATTCAAGAACGTGCTGAAGAATGTGCAGCACTAATCATGGAAGAGCTGGATCCGGAAAACATATAATTGAGATAATGAGCTTGTTGTCCAAAAAAAATAAAAATAAAAATTGACATAATGAGCTTCCCTCTTCATCTTTATTTTCCATTTATTAAAATATTAAAAGTATAATAACGGACTGAAATTTGCCGTATAGGATCCATAAGCCCAATATAGGCCCAATCTAATTAATAAAGCCAGAGGTAGGTCCCAACGGATGGCCTAACCCAATACTCTAAGAAACTCGCATAGAGGACAATCAAACCATATAAGGAGAGCGAGGGAAAAAATAAAATTTTAATTTATAAAGTTTTTAAAAACCAACGATGAGGAGGAGAGGTAGCGGTAGAAAAACAAAAGTTAGAAAAATTCATGCTTTAGTAGGTCCTTTCCAATTGTTTAAAGCAATTAAAATAGTTACTGGTCTTTTACATTTTCTTTATNTAGGTCCTTTCCAATTGTTTAAAGCAATTAAAATAGTTACTGGTCTTTTACATTTTCTACAGTTCCCTAGAAAAAACATAATTTAACCGGGGTAAGGTAAAAGAAGATTTATGCAGAAACGTAAAATAGGAAATATTCTGCGAAAGTAAAGACAAGCATGCTTTCTACCTTTTTCATTAGCCCAAAAAAAAAAAAGAAAAAGAAAAAAGCTATAATCACAATCAATGAAGACAAGATTTGTTCGACAAAAAATTGTTCCAGGTGTACTGCAGGACACCTCATTCACATCGTAGACGGGTTTAATGAAGTTTTTTTTTTTTTTGGGTAAAAAGGGTCCAGTGAAGTTGAAAAGTTAAATATAACCCTTTTTTTTTATTTTTTTTTAAAATAAAAATATATTTTCTAACTATTTTCATTCATTTTTGAAAAAAAAATAAAAAAACATTTCATAATCATTTTTTTTAAAGCAAAAATCATTTTTATTTTTATTTTAAAATAAAAAAACGTTAAAAAATCATTTTCATTTTAAATTTTTATATATTTTTTTATCTGTGATAATGCCAAAATATAAAACAATTTGAACAAAGCTTAAATCTGAAACAATCCATATTGACATCGTCCAGATGTGTTCGATATCATTAATTGCTCAAACCTACGACCACCCGATCAAGGCTGGAGCCTAGAATTACTCGATCGAAGTCGGAACCTGAGACCACCTCGTTTGGACTGGAACTTAGAACTGCTCGGTCAATGCCGAAACCCTAGACAGCTTGGTTGAGGCTGGAAGCCATGACCGCCCAATTGAGGCTGGAACCCGAAACCACCATGTCGAAGCTAGAACCCAGGATTGCCAGGTTAAGGCCAGTGCCCGTGACTGTCCGGTTGGGCTAGTATCTGAGATAGCCCGATCGGGACTGAAATTTGAAACCAACAATAATCGAATATGAATGTATTTAAATTTAATTGTAAAATTTAAAAAAAAAATACAAAAAATTAATAAAAACAAAAAAACAAAAATGGTTACCAAAAATAAACTTTTTTCCATAAAAAGAAAAGATAAAAAATAATTATTGTTTTTCATTTTAGCAAAAATATAAACCAAAAATTATAAATAAAAACTATAAACCATAAATCATAAACCATAAATTATAAACAAAAGCTAACAACTAAAAACTAAAAATAAAAATTGAATGCTTTAGCATACAAACCACAATAATAAGTTGATTTACCACCCATTACAGAGATTTCTGGGAATCACACAATCAGGCAGAAATCAACTAAAATAAACCCAAGTAAAAACCCAAAATGCGCAACTACTTGTCTTTCCAAAGTAAAAAAAATATCTACAGAAGTATTAAATAAGTGCACCTTGAAAAAACTTAGAACTACTTTTATTTGAGCTGTGGAAAAAGGTGACACCCTGGGGAAAAGAATTACTGTTACACGTGGATTGGATCATATTATCTTCTCACTAAAATTAAAATTACATTCTTTCAATAAGCAATACATTCTCTTGTCATGTACAATTTATATGGATGTATACAGCCCCCCATGGTTGGCAACATAAGTAACAGTGTCCTTTGCTTCGCTGTGGTTTTGATTTTTGTTTAATAAAAATTTTACCTTGTGAGTCAGGAACTCACCAAGGTGGGTGATCGTCCTGTGGGGTTTGAGGAGGGATTGGTTTCCAGCCAGGTTTCTCATCCCAGTACATGTCATAATATATGTGACCAGGGGTGTGATTCAGAACACAACACCATATACCTACGTACCGCTTCACACGATTCCTGAATCTATCTTCCCTTTTCTGAAAATAAATTTCAGACAGCTCAATATTTATATATATATACATATATACATATATATATATATTCTTAAAACATAAAATAAAAGGAAATAAATACTGGAAGTAAAAAAATGAAAAAAAGTATAAGACTTGCCTTGTCAGTGAAACCTAGAAAGGCATCTTGCATTGAAGAGAATTGAATAACTTTGACATCCTTGAATGAGGAGAATACTTCCTTGAACTGTGTATGCACAAGTAAAATCCAATATTTAGTATCTCTCTTTATCAGCGAAACCTGGGAAAGCAGGGCATCTTGCATTGAAAGGAGCAAATAATGAGGATAACACTTTCTAGAACTGCATACATACGTAAACTCCAACATCCCCAGTATCAAGGGGAAATAAACATCTTAATTTTAGTACACTGCTAGAAGTTTGTGAAGAGCACACAATACCACCTTGAGAGGTGAAAGAAAGATCAGTACTAGCTATTTTCACGATCTCAAGTATTCCGGACCAAGTGTTTGCTTGCTACAGTCCAGCCCTAAACTTCGACCCATAAATCATGAGTCATCCCAGATGTAATCATGTTTAAGGAAACAAACCCACGTTCATCCCAGTTTTAACAAATAGATTATCTGCAGACATCCATTAAAGCTAATAAGCATATATTTGTATTTTGAGAAATAAGAATCATTAATTATTTTTCTTCTTTATGGGTTGAGAGATGGAAGAGAACACTCTCAAACCCTCTCTTGCCGATTGGTTCAAACCTTTTCCTTTTAAACTAGGACAGTTACTACTTGGCTACAGAGGGAGTGAAGTTACGTTAGTAGTCCTTTCCTATAACAGGGTTGTTTATAAAAAAATCAACACACCTAGTTAGGGAAAAAAAGAATGTGTCAAACAAGGAAACAAATAAGTTGGATAAGAATCTAGCACCCTTTTTTCATTGCTGCGCTTTGGAAATCTGAGTACACCTGGTGGACTGGTGTTATATGATGCACCGCAATCTTCACTTCCTTCTTGACAAAGCTGAACCTCAAGCCATGAACTTTTCATCTGCAATAAAGATTCAGAGTAGAATTTCCCCACTAAATGACAGATAAGAAAAAGCAACACCTTATTAAACACCATGAATATTCATCTACCTCTTTGGGCATTAATGGAT
This sequence comes from Ochetophila trinervis, assembly GCA_003254975.1. Classification (NCBI taxonomy): domain Eukaryota; kingdom Viridiplantae; phylum Streptophyta; class Magnoliopsida; order Rosales; family Rhamnaceae; genus Ochetophila; species Ochetophila trinervis. Next base: position 42,965 of record QANX01007054.1, on the reverse strand, counting down.
TGTCAAAGAAAGAGTACTCTCTAATGTTGACACGGGGACCATATTCCTCAGGTAATTCTTTAAGCATCATATTTACCTGCAGTAGATATTCCTTAGCATCAACAAACGTTTTGAGTAAATAAAAGACGACAAAGCATGCAATGGAATATCTCGATCTGACATCTGTTATTAAAAGAAAAGAAAGGAGGCCATTTCAGGCTGAAATGCATTTTTTAAGTCCTCTGCAAGAAAGTGAATTTTAACAGGGTGATCACTACTCTTGTTCAATGGCGTAATTATTCAAATGACTAATTTACAAATGAAATCATTACATAATATGCTTCCACTGGCTTTTAGAAAGTTAAATCTGTAAATACTACAACAGATTGGAAATACCTCAAACACATGATCCAGAGGACAAAGAAAAGGTTGTCTAGACATAGACCCTTCCAGAACTCCTGGGTGTGGAAACCACAGCCTATCCAACCTACACCATAGTTGAGGCATGACCTAAAAATCGAGCAAAACCACTGATCAAAATACATTCATAAGAACTAAAAATGAATTAGTCAACTTAACAAATTCAATAATATGCGCAGTTAAATCAGCAAAAAATGTAGAGAGCAGTTTCATGTGGTTTTCTAGTGCGAGACTACATACAAATCAACATACACCATTTAGCCTCATATCACTGTTCTATTTGGATGAGAAATACTAGCCACATTTAATAGTTTTCTAGCTTAACCTTAATCAGAAGACTCAACTGACAGTTTTGTAGCTTCAACCCTGCCTTTAACTTGTTTAGGTGCTTATTACTTTAGCCAACTTGTTTGTGTTCAACTTATTCATTGGTTATTTTGGCCTAAGCTCAATTAGAAACTTGAGCCGAAATTAGGCAGATGGGCTTGCTCAACCCAACATATGTCTGACCCTATGTGCATTAGGTGTCTCCTCTTGGTCACTCAATAATGAGTATTTTGTTGCAGTCATAGCTGATTCCTTGCTTAGTGGTTAAGTTGCAATTATATGGATACAGATCCATGATTTTTAACACAAAACTTTGTCAAAATTCTCCTACATCTTCTAAGCCATCTTTCTTACCCAAACACAGCCCGAAGCCCTCCCTAAGTCATGGGCTAAGTTAAAATTCTGCCTGGTTAAAGGGCCAGAATGATCTTTGATAAAAGTACTTCTTTCCAGTTTGAGCTCAGGCAATTCATAGCTTGCCGCCTGATCAATGGCCCAAGAAACAACAAATGCCTTGTTAAATCTCATTTCTAAGTTTTCAGTGCTGCACTGTTTTCTCTGATGACTTATGAGATCTGATTTCAGTATGTTATTTAGTTGTCATACTACCAGAACCCTAGAGGTATGATTTCCACAATTTCTTAAAGATGTTGATTAGGCAACGCATCAGTTATTAAAAGGATAATAAAAATAATGTACAACAATAATTGGTAACAATGATGACAACAAAATTCAACAGGTGGCAAAGGTGAAATAATGTTTGCAACATTAATTCAAAAGAACATATTGATTATTATAACATATTATGCTTCAGCAAAAATTTCTGAGAGATATAAGGTAACAAAAGGCAATGTCAGATGCATAAATTGTTCTCACCAGGGTGCGATTCAACAAAGAAGCAATAGCGAGTGCTGTCCTTATTTGCTTCAACTGAACAGAATCATTTACAAATATATTAAGCAACTTGGTAATATCCAACAAATTGTAAAAGTTAATGAGAATAGGTTTATACATGCATACTTGATAATTAATAAGAGAAAAGTGTGATGTGATATTGTGCTCCCCATCTAGTAATAAGCTCTTAGGAATTGATGGCTTAAATGTCAAGAAGCCTCCTGCATAAAATGGGAAAGAAGTTGAGAAGTATAAGTGCTCAAGCAGGACGATATGCATCAATACCATTATGTACACAGCCGTATAACATTTTTAGTATCATTAATTATCTTTTGGACAAGAAACCCATAAATTGAAGTGTTAGTCCAAGTCTTCAGTTATTTTCTGATTAGATGGAAAATTTCATGACATTTGGTTAGAACAAAAGCTAGCAGTTATGGAGAAATCTTGAGCATCAACAGTTTTGTTAGCATCGCCAATAAAAGCTAAACCCAAGTCTTGTACAACTCGAGCAATATCTTCCCTAAGAACCATTTCATGGATGAGAAAATAGTAATGCAGCTGAAATTCGTTTATTTTGGGGGCCATTTTGGCAGTGTCACCTGGACAGCACCATATATTGTGCTATAGGGAACCTCCAGAGAGCATTGCTCGATTTTTGGCATTGCCTTTTCAGTGGGAGGAGAAACCCACAATGACTGTTTCTTACAAGAAATACAAATACAACTTGAGATGATTTACATCTTTCACCCAGTCTACATACTATGAAGGGAAAATGTATTGAAGGCAATGGCAGGGGTAAGGAAACCAAAAGGCTAAAATATAAGCCAGCTATGAAATTCTACCATCCCTACCCAAGTTAAGGATGCACCAATTCAACCCCTTCCTGATTATGCAATGCAAATGTCCAATACTGAAAAGAAATAATAAGCTTATATTGATACCAAATATCATTTAATATAGCAGCTGCTGCATAATATTGTAGAGTTTTTGAACTATGAGATATGAAAATTGAGGTTGAATTAACTGTCCGAGAGTCAAACTTCTATGATTGGCAATAGTATGTAAGAAGGCACGTTTCTAGTCATTTAAGACACAAAGCAACATTAAAATACCCTGAAGATGAGCCACAGTAAATTATAACAACTTGAAGGACTAATGTACAGCATAAGCAACAATGGTAAGAAATGAGATGCCTACTAAGATAGACTGAAAACACTTGCAATTATTGCATAGTTTTACCTGGGGCATCATAATATTCAGGTGGATCATAGAAGACCATAGCTTCCCGTAATCTATGGCGCTTTCCTTCAGTACCTGCATACTGAAATGTTGTATGTACAGCATAGGGCTCCAACCTCAGTTGCTGATACATAGCCTGCAAATAAAGCACTACAGCTTAGGATAAGCTTGATATACAAATGTAAATTAGAGATCTAGGCCTGTCCAGAGATAAGATAAGATGATATACTGTTCGAACTTGAAAAACATAAGTCCCGTGGTAGATCCTACCTGAACAAAATAGGTATGCCCGCTACAGAATAAACTTGCTGGTAAGATTCCTAACTTGAGATTTCCATCAAAAGCATACACAAGCCCACTGTCTTCATCAACTGATGGCCCTAACTGCCTGCGGACAATATCATTAAAGCCATTCTGATCCCAGATTTTTTCATCTGCTAGAAGCATGTCTTTCCATTCCTTAGCCAATTTTTTTGCAGAATCGGTTGGCCTCCAGTGGAAAATTCCTATATTGTAAGCAGCACTAACTGTTCAAGAAAAGGCATACACAAGTTTTAAATTCAGTAAAAAGCCTTAAAGATAATAAAAGTAAATCATACTACAACAAGAAATATAATTTAATATAATCCCCTTGTTCAATCTTCACCTTCTTGCCAGATTTCCAGCCTGTCATCAACGACTGTTGGTACCACTTGATCACTGGAAGTTAAGACATCTGCTTTAGGGTAACGAGCAAGATATGGAAGTGGGTTCTGTTTTAGGAGCAAAGTAGAAAACGTGAAACAAATAACAAAAGAAATAAACACAAAGGATGGAAGACTCGAAATATCATTATCGGAAACAGAACAATCAAGCATCGTTAAACAAAAGTACCTTCAACCAAACCATGTCAGTGTCACACATCAACAGCTCAAAACCATAAGGGAGAATCGAGTCTATAAGGATAACTTTTTCTCGCCCCATCTTGTGGAATGTAGGTGAGCCCCAGCCTACATCTATTGTGCTCATATGGCTGCCCATATCAAATACAGGAATACCTTTCCAGTATAAAGCCTCTAACAGCTTGGTGTCCATTGCACCTATACCAACAATTTCAAACTCCCTCAAGAGACATACATACCAAAGTAAATTAACAGAGTACTTGTTTCCTTTCTCTTCCACTTAGGAAAACAGTATGAATATTTAAAGAGTACGTCCAAACAGTAATACAACTTCAACGGTAAAAATGAGATACTCACCAATAAGAAGGTTAGAGAGCTCCAAATCAGTCAAGTGTTTAACCCAAGTTAGGATAAAATCCATGAATGCATAGTTACCAAAGGTCACTATAATGATGTTATCTTTCACCCTTTGTTGAACCAGTTCCTTAGTCAGTCGAAAACTCTTCAAAGGTGGCATTTTTTTGGTGCGTGAGGGAGCTTCCCAAATAGGTGTGGTGGTCCGGATGCTTGGAGTCTCTGGTGTTGGCGTGGGAACTCCGTTAACTGATGCTGGTTGAGAAAGATTAAGTGTTCGGTCTGTGGGAGAACCTACATCTGGAATAATATGCAAACTGAGATTGTCGAATTCAACAAAGGAAAAATACAGAGAATTCTTTTTTAATTAATTGCAAAGCATCACAAGAGGGGTGCTGTAGAAAACTTGCTAGGAACCTTAACAGCAATAATACTAACGATAGTTCTTTGGAACACAAGCCTGTAAGCACACACGTAACAAATGAACAGAAAAAAGAAAAGCGAACAATGCCAAATTGAATGCTGATCTTCAGAATATTGATAATATACAAGGATCAAAAGGTCAAAGCTTTTTCTCCTTTTGGGACGTGAAAACCAGAACTTGATAACAGCAACAGATAAATTAAAGCATTTCTGATAAATAGACAGTTAAAACAGAACTGGGTTTTAAATCTCGAAATGAAAGAAGAAGGTAAACACAAAGCTAGTTTTTTTATTTTTTTATTTTTTTTTTACTTAGTTAAAAAAAAAAAAAGCAACTCAATAACACATTTTGATATTGGTTGAGAGACGAAACAAAATCAGGCGCAGCAATTTCAAACTGTGAGTGAGGCAAGTAAGAATTAATGAATGGGAAAGAATAAAAAGACAATGGGGAATTGGGATACTGACGGGAAAGAGGAGGAGAGGAGAGCCAGGAAGAAGCAACAGGAGAGGTGGCGGAGTAGATGGCGGAGAAGACATAGAAGGAGGAGAAGACGATGCCAACAACGACAGTGGCGTAGATGGTCAGAAACAGTGGCTTCGAATTAGCCGCTTCTCTAAACGCATTTCTCCAACCCATTCTTTCACTTGCTTTCCTGATTATCAAAACCTAATAAATTTTCCCATCTTCAGCAGATGAAAATGGAACGGAGCAAACTGGATAAATAAATAAAACAATCCCTCATTTGAATTGGGTTTTTCTTAAAATCACTCTCTTTGTTTCTCTCAATTCAGATCCTCACTGCCTGCTCATCTCCCCCCGAACGTCTATGGTCAACCTCCATTTTTTGTCTGAAATTCCACTCCGTTTTTCCAACTCAACTCAACCCAACCTCACCTCTAATAAATTAATTAATTGATTGATTACAAATTTATCTTTACTTTTCTATAAATCGTGTTTTAAAGTGATTTTTATTTTTATTTTGAAAAGGTTTTAACGTGATGTTTTAAAAATAATATAAAAGATCAATAGATATATTGTTCGGTAATCATAAAATGTTTATTAATTCAAAAGAAATATATAACATATTATTGGTGATAAATACAAAAGAAATATATATATATATATATATTTCAATTACAATCTTTTTTTGATAATCATAATTCAATTACAATCTAATCCCTGCGTGAGTGCGTGGAAATATTGTTCATGTCAATAGATTTTTTGTTTAAAGGGAAACCTATTAAGGCATGCCAATAGGCAATAGGGCATTACCAAACATTTTAATTAATGCCTGCCACTTAGTCAATTTTGTACAGTAAATACTATTATTCTCTGCATTCAGAAAAAATACAAGAAAAGTGGTATATACAAAAATTTAGAGCAAGTGGCAAACAGATTCTTCTACCTACTCCATAATTAATTAAATTTTGTTTCTTTGACTGGGTTTTTTCTGACAAATGTTTATTTTTTATTTATCATAAAACATTTGAATATGAGCTGGCGGTGTGGGGGAGCTGGCTGCGCTTTTGTAGAACAATTCCCAAAAATTTTGGAATCATGCAAATTTTACTGATGTTTTTTTTTTTCTTTTTAATAAACATATATTATATTTACGGAAATTACTTAAGTTGAAACTACTATATATAAACTAATTAAAATATAAAGACGGTAGTTGTTAAAATGATTAGAGAAAAGATGGTCAAGTTATATATATAAATTTCAATACAGTAGATAATATTTGTTTATAAATTAACAAGAAATTTGAAAAAAGAGAGAAAAGAAGAGGCAAGGGTTTAGGGTTTTCCAATATTCAATTGCTTGTGAAGGTGCGGTTCCAGCTGCAAAGCTTGTTAATCCTATATGTATACCATTGTATACGTACGTATTTAATTTTGTAAAACTTCAAAATTACTGAAACCTACGTACCCAATATGAATACGGTTTAAACCAAAATTAATTTAGAATAATATATTATTGCTGACGAGTTAATGGTCAACAAATTTAGAATATATACACGAAGAGTTTATGGTCAAAATCTGGGATAATTTGCAGTTGGAGGAGGCAGGCAGCAATAAGAATGTGAATCTGCTGAAATGAGGCCAAAATGAAGGCTTCTAAAATCTAAATATGATATTAATTAGTGTTTGGAAATTCAAATTCAAACAAATTAAAGGACAGATGGATCGATATAAAGACCCATATATAGCTTCAACTCATCCATGCATGCTAAACTCCAAACAAGTGAATCTTAAAGCATATATATTTAAATTTCCTTTTAGCTAGCTAGATAACCAATAATAATTAATCAACCCCCAGGCCACTAAATTAATTTGAAGGAATGATCTCTCTCTCTCAAGTATATATATGCGCGCGCGTGTGTGTTTGTTTAAATGTATGCATGACATTGATCAGTGGAATATATATATAGTATGTGGATCCTTGGGTTCTCCACTTCAAAGCCTAGAAACTTATGGATAATAGGTGCAATTCTGGTAGTTGTAGCTGTGGCCATCGTGTTAAGAAGGGTGGCGGTGTATCTGGAAGCTCGAGGAAGATGCAGAGCGTGCAAAGCGAAGAACATGGTGAATCCGAATTGCAATCATAATAATATGATGATGAGAACGTATTCTGTGGAAGAAGTGAGAAGGGCGACGAGAGATTTCAGAGTTGAGATAGGTGCGGGAGGGAGTTCAGTGGTGTATCTTGCAGAGCTGGGCGGTGGGAGATTGGGAGCGGTGAAGCGCGTGATGCAGGAAAGAGGGGGGAGCAGGAAGATGTTCCTGGACGAAGTGTCGGTGCTGCTCAGAATCTCACATCCCAACGTGGTGGGCCTGATGGGCTTCTGCTTGGAAAAAGGCGAGCAGCTTCTTCTCCTGGAGTACGCTCCCAGCAAGACCCTCTTCCACAGAATGCACACCTACTACGGCCGCTGCTCCGGAATACTCTCTTGGTCCAACCGCCTCACCATCGCCCTCCACGTGGCTCGGGCCTTGGACTACCTTCACTCCTACGCCGACCCTCCCATCATCCACCGCGACGTCAAGTCCTCCAACGTTCTCCTGCTGGACCACGCCCATGCAAAGCTCGCTGACTTTGGGCTTTGCAAACTGGGCCTCCACCATCCTCCTCCTAATTCTGGATCATCCGTCAAAGGCTCGCTGGGCTATGTGGATACTCATTACCTTAACACTGGGGCCGTCTCTACAAAGAGCGATGTCTACAGCTTTGGAGTGCTGCTTTTGGAGCTCATCACGGGGCTCAGTTCTCTACAGGGCTCCCTCACGCTGGCAGAGTGGACTCGAGACTGGCGAATGAGCGGTGACTGCCAGGTTTTGCTCGGGATGCTGTTGGACCCCAAGCTTAAGCTTAACCTTAACCCTAATAATAATAATAACCTCGTTAATCGTAATTCGGACTCTAATCGTCATTTTGTGAATTTGGACCAGCTTCGGGTGTTGGTCGACGTGGCCAACTCTGCTCTGCTTGAAAACCCCCATGCCAGACCACACATGAGCCAGATTGTTCACAGGATTTCCACCTGCATGCAAATTGAATAATTATTAACTACCTCCTCATCATTCTCATCCATTACTGTAATATATAATATAATATATGTATTTATTTATTACGTTGTTTTAGAACTACTTATAGATTTATTTATTTATAACTTTGTTTTATAACTACTTATAGATCCATAAATCCTTTTAATTTTGCAATTTGTAAAAATTCCATCTCAAAAACTAAATATATATACATATAGAGAGAGAGAGAGAGTTTTGCAATAAATATAAAAAATTTCAAATGAAGCACGTTTTCAAAGTGAATGTGAATACTCTGGGGCACTGATGTAGTATTGCCCAAAAATACTGCAGCGTTTAAATCAGAAAGTATACTGTAGAGTTAGGTTTTTAATAGCGTGCGTACCTTTGAATACCAGTTAATAAAGTATTTATAGTCTTTCTGACATGTGGGCTTTGATCCTTAATGGGCTAGACTATAGAGTCCAATACCAAAATATACGCTTTTTCAATGTACTGTTGACGGGAATTGTCGATGTTACACAAGTGTTAAACTTTGGAACATTTTAACGAACATTTATTTTGGTCATTCCGAGACAACAGCTTCTTCCTCTTCCATTTGCGCCTTAAAATGATATACCTGTAACAACTCAATCCTCATGTACCTCCTACTACCGTGACGCTTTATGATACAGCCAATATGCACAGACATCTCAGACCATCCAAACTAAAATTATACCATGTTCGGATATACCTCTCAGCCCAATGATCTACTGACAACTACTACTCTCGCACACATTCATTGACCCATGATCTGGATCACCCAATTCTCAGTCCAAAATCGAGGACTTAAACACCCGAACGAAATTGCCCTAAACAGGTTGATCAATACATATTTTTATATTAAATGTTGATTTTTAGATTTAATGAAAGACGAATAAAAATATTACAATGAAATAAAAAATGCAAAAAATGTATTTTTAAATTAAATGAAATTCTTAATGAGAAGCTTTTTATATCAAAACTAAATATGAGTTTTGAAGCTCATATATACTTTTCAAATAATGACTAAAATCATGTACTTATATATTGTTTACTATTGATGATTCCAATAACGAAACGTCAAAATTAATTACTTACAGCTAGCTAGCGCTGTTTTTCAGTAATATTAATGCACTGGATCCAGTTAATAAAATTCCCAAAACCCCAGTTTGTGTGACTAATCTATATATATTAATAATATTCCACATTTGACATTTCTTTCCAAGGACACCTTTTATTTTCCTGCGCACTGATTGGATAGCACAGATGTAATTCACAAGCAAATTGATTTAATAAGGTATTAATTAATTACTATTTTAATTTGCTAATTATTTAGAGCAAAAATAATATTATATCGCCACTATGCAAAGTAGTGCATTATTTGTTTTGTAGCAGCATCAAGGTTCCCTAATAAATTATTTGAATGTAATCAACCGTCTACCCTAGCTAGTCAAACCTGACCCAAGCGTCGACTTTGTTTTCAAAGTCAACGGAGGCTAACAGTCAGATTGATATTCCCCAATTGATTAACCAAAACAAATTCTTTCTTTATCCCATTTATTCAACTTTTGCTAAACTAAGTATATTAATTTAATGAGGGCAACTCATGGTTATGATTATCTTCATCAATCCTTTTAGCTCTTGTTGACTGTCAAAGCTCTAACTACAACTGGCTTTGTCTGTCTTTTTTTTATTTTTTTATTTAGGTAATATATATAATATATATTGACTAATCCCTATGCATGGAAACTCTTTCCCAAATCGAATTAAATGCCACTGGTACAGTACGATCCATCCATGGAAAATTGTAAATGCATAAATATCCTATGCATGCACATGTTGTTTTTTATTTTTTTGATAACTATGCGTGCACATGTTATTGTTTTGGTGAAAACATGCATGTACATGTTATGTACGTGCATGTGTACTTCAAATCAAATGAAAGCACGTGCGCGTGGATTTCCACGCTTAATTTGATATATTTGTCAAAATATGCATGTTGATAGATAAAGAACATGACAAATCATGAGGTTTTAATTTCTATAAATGTATATAAGATTCATGGATTTCGATTACGTATATCTAATTTACTGCGTAAGTCGAATAAAGAGGTAGAAAAATGTTAATTATAGAAGAAAATGAATAATTAATTAAGGATGGTCGCTACTTGCTGCTAGTTGATTGAATTAAAGAGAGGAGTAGCAGCAGTGATAAATGTTAGGGTAGAGAGCACTTTGGGAACAGCTTATCTGTAAAGTCAGAGAATGACTTGTGCGGAAAGCGATTAGATGTGGGAAATTAATAAAGATGAGGTTAATATGGATTGTTTGTCGTAACTTTTATTTTTATTTTTCTGTTTTTTAAAAATATGTTTTAGAAAATTTAATCTTTATTGATTTTTGTTAAATAGATTTACGAACACCATAAATATTTTTAAAAAATTATTTTTATATTTTTTAAAATAGTTTTTAAATTTTAAAAATTATTTTAATTTTTTTAGAAAAATCATGCTAAATAGAGTTTAAGTATCGCATGCAACCCAATGCATGAATTAATTGAAGAAATGGATATAATGAATTTATTTTCCCTTTGGACTTGGAGGATGAGCAACTTTTTGATAGCATCATCATCGTTATGGAAACTAAAGTGGTTTTCCCTAATCAGGAGTGGTTTCCACCCAAGAAAGTTTGAATACAACCAAAGAAAATAATATCAATGTGGGGTAGGATCAAACCCATTTGTATTTTCTATTATTTTTCTTTTGAGATTTCTCATCCTATACCATTCCCGTGCTGTCTCAATCTCATTCAACAAAATATATATATATATATATATATATATAAATGCTGTTATGGACGAACAAATATTTATCACTATCTGATCCACGGTTATAAATGTAATTGCGCAATCGGATGACTGTCCTCCTCATGCATAAAGACATCGTCCAATATAAAATTATTAGAATCTACAAAATGTATTTTCAAAATTTTACTACAATCCTAGAAATACATTAATGGCAGCAGGAGTACTAAAGAATACAACGAATAATAAAATTCAGTAAAGAGTAGTAGACCATTTTTGATTTTCTAATAAATGGGGACTATATATTATATATGTGGAATGACAAATGCGAGGACCCTATCTGGATTCAGGCCAAAAGTTGAGACTTATCTGAATCCAACCCGTGCAGTCCAATTGCAGCAAACCCTGGTTTGTTTTGTTGTGGTTTTGTTTGGTTTTTCTCAAACTAGGAGTGGCAAGTGGTTTTGGCCCATAGAATACAAAATTAGCTACTATATACCACACGTCTTGCAATATGTATTTTAAGGGAGATCATGGATTGCGTGTGCGTGGATTCTAATTAATTCATATATTAATTAATTGGCTATATATTTATTTATAAATGTTTAAAAGTAAAATTCGGATTTCCAGCATGTTACCATTAGGGATCGAGTCACGTGCACATTTATAATTAACCCACCCTAACTAATTGTGAAGTTGTAAATCGTAGCTTTTATTAGTATTTTATTTTTTTAAGGGGCAACATAGAGAGAGTGATTCTATCTATAAAAACAAAAACTAATTATATGCTTAATTATTTAGTTATTTTGCTTTGCATCTGGTCAAATATTCACGCCCAATCATTTAAATTAGTGGTGGAATAATTGATACTTGATGGTGGCCCACCTTCTTCTTTATGCGTTAATCGCATATTGTTATTTTGATTTGTAAAGTTTTGTGTTTTTAATTTTTAAATTTAACGTAGATCGGTTTAATTTTCAATTTTGATCAAAAAAATCGGTAATAGTTTTGCTTTTTATTTATTTATATTAATCAACACCTTAATTGTTAACAATTTGTTGTTTGACTAAACTTGAAGATTAAACTAATTTGTAACAAATTTAAAAATAAAAAATCTAAATCAAAAAACTCTACAAGTTAAAAATATCAAGATGCAACTAACACTTTCTTTATTTGAAGAGAAACCAAATATTTTGGTAATTTTTTATGTTCCATATAAGCCAAAGTGGTATGGCCTTTATGCACTATTGATCTGCTTGCTGAAAAGTAACATATAGTAATAATTTTGAGCACTTAGAAGTTGTTTTATTATGATTTTTTTTTATAGTGTAACCATCAAAATTGTGATAATGAAATAATTGTATCTTTGTATAAAATAATATTATCTATAAATGAAGAATATTATTTGTAGCGTAACATTATTAAAATTTTTAATTAAATAACATTGTCTGTAAAAAAAATAATAAATTTTTTAACAAAGTAATATTAGTACGTTATTCCGTTTACAAATAATATTACTTTATTTATAAACAATGTTATTTCATTTAAAAATAATTTTACTATATTTACATATTTAATTGTTTCAGTACAAGTATCTAAATGATTGTAACGTAGAAAAACTCTTTCATTATATAAAATGTTTATTAATTTCAACTCCCTTTAGGCTTTAGAGCTAGCTAGGAAGATGATAGAATTTTGCACCTCTATTTAATTACATTAATCTTTTAAATAATTTTCTTGATTATTTAGTACTACATGCTAAATAAATATAAATTAACTTCTTAAACACTAAGATCCAATAACTCTTTTGTGTGTGTGTGTCTACCTCAAATGTCACAATATTTATAGATATATATAACTACTAAGGAAAAAGCAAATCATAGCTGGAATCCAAAGTAGCCCGTGAAACAAAACAAAACAAAAAGAAGAAGCTTGCAGCAGGCTGATTAATAAGTAATTAATTGTTTACCAAAAAAAAAATAAGTAATTAATTATTTCGAATGCCAAAGTTCCACTACTCCAAAATCTACTTAATTAGTAAAAAGACTAATTAATTTACGCCACCTGATAGAAGCACTAGCAGTAGTACTACCTAACTACCTTATATACGAATCTATAATCAATTAGAACTCACGTAAATATATATATATATATATATATATAATTTTGCTATAAATTCTATCTGCTAGGGAGTTTATAGAACTCAACAGATAATTTTATTTTATTATGTTATTTTTTTTAGTTATTTTTTTTATAAATTACTTCTAAATGTTATAAATTATAAAAATCTACCAAAAAAATAAAAAATAACTAAAAAAATATAACTAAAATATTAAAATTTACATGATTGTTGCGTTTTATTTAACATTTTTTTTTCTTTTTTTGTTTTTGTTTTTGTTTTTTTAACCTAATAATTTCAAATACTATAAAATTCAAAGTCAAATAATTATTTTTAAAAATAAAAAATAAAAATATTTTTATTAAAAAGCTTATAAATCCAACATATAAAATTTATAACAAATATATGTATGTATATATATACACGGTCGGTGTTGGTGCATGCCTAAGAAACATAAATCCCGTTTAGTGCTTGCTAGCCTATACTCAAACACCAATACTACTTAATTGGAGTAATTAAATATTAGCACTTATTTTCAACCCATATCTAGCTATGCCTATCTATTAACCCCAAATAAATAAATAAATAAATCTAGCTACGTACCTCTCTCTTTCTCTATATATATACATGTAATTATATATACGTTTCTATATATATATATATATATATTAATAGTAATGTAACACCACACTCTCTCTCCAATTTAGCCACTGCACTTCAGACGGTATGGAGTTTTTGGTCAGACTTCCCAGGAGGTCACCCATCCTAGGAATGCTCCCACTGGAGCACGCTTAACCGCAAAGTTCTTCCAACTCTGAAGTCAAACGCTCTGAAAAAGCCTTGGTTGTTAAGAGAGTGCTTACTTTACATTTGAACCATTACCACATGACCCCTTCCACACCCGGGCGATGTGGGATTGGACACCAATCTCTGCCAGTAAAGTAGCCTGCCAGTGCCCCCTACACCAGCCCACACTTACCCTGGCTCTTGGATCCAATCTCTGCCAGTAAGGTAGCCTGCCAGTGCCCCCCTACACCCGCTCACACTTACCTTGGCTCCGAATCCTGGTCGTCACAATCCACCCCCCTTTGGGGCCCAGCGTCCTCGCTGGCACATTTCCGGCCGGGTACAGGCTCTGATACCATTTGTAACACTACACTCTCTCTCCAACCAATATTGTCTCCAATTTAGCCACCGCACTTCAGACGGTATGGAGTTTTTGGTCAGACTTCCCAGGGGGTGGCACATTTCCGGCCGGGTACAGGCTCTGATACCATTTGTAACACCACACTCTCTCTCCAACCAATATTGTCTCCAATTTAGCCACCGCACTTCAGACGGTATGGAGTTTTTGGTCAGACTTCCCAGGGGGTCACCCATCCTAGGAATGCTCCCACTGGAGCACGCTTAACCGCAGAGTTCTTCCAACTCTGAAGCCAAACGCTCTGAAAAAGCCTTGGTTGTTAAGAGAGTGCTTACTTTACATTTGAACCATTACCACATGACCCCTTTCACACCCGGGCGATGTGGGATTGGACACCAATCTCTGCCAGTAAGGTAGCCTGCCAGTGCCCCCTACACCCGCCCACACTTACCCTGGCTCTTGTATCCAATCTCTGCCAGTAAAGTAGCCTGCCAGTGCCCCCCTACACCCGCCCACACTTACCTTGGCTCCGGATCCTGGTCGTCACAAGTAAAGCTAAAAGATTATAATATGTGACAAATACGAGAGTTTAACTAATCATTTACGAACTTTTTTTTTCTTTCTAAAAGTTACTTTTTAAGATGTTGACGCAAAGTGGATTTTGTTTTTGGTAAAAAGAAAAAGACTTATCCGTAATTAAGTCATAGGTTCAGAAGGTATATAGCGAGTGAACCGACCAAAGAGTTTTTGTAACTTGATAGGAGTCCGCGATGAGAGCCAATGTCGATAAAACCTCCATTTCCCTCGTACGGTAGCAGCGAAAAAGAACACTTGAGTTTAAATGGAGCTATCAAGACTCGAACTTCAACTCTCATACTCACATAAGTAAAAATTCAATTAACTCCTACCACTTAGCTACAAGTTCAAGTGCTGTTAAGGCAAAATGGATTATTATAAACTTAAAAATGTTTGATTAGATATACGGAAGTTCATTTTCGATGTTTAGAGCAACCAAAAAAAAAAAAAGGTCCACTGTGATTTTTTTTTTTTTTTTGTGAATGGTCCACTGTGATGTGATGGTGTATGTATATATCTAAATACCATATACTAGCTAGCTTCTTATTTTTTGGCAAAAAGTACCATATAATAGCTGGTATGCGCAATTAGGTGATCAATTTATATATCACATTCAAAAAAAAAAANAAAAAAAAAAAAAAAAAGGGTGATCATTTTATAACATTAATGCATTTTAAAAGCTAAAATCCTTTATACGTGCAATTGTTGGAGGAAAATTAATCCTTCCATCAGTTATATTCTATATAGAGAAGATTGAAGGTCTGCATCAAATTAATATCTAACTAGCTACTCAAAGCGGTAATTCAAATCTTTTATAATTTTAGTTTTGGAAGTTCCATCAATTTATCTTTCATAGTGTTAGCCCCTTATTTTGACCCTGTAACATATAGTACCTTTTATAAATTAAAATGCTTCTTATTTGATCGTATATATATATATATAAATTCATTAATAAATTTATACATATAAGAATAATTATGAAATCCATGCATGAATACAAATTAATGTTTTTCTTATGGTAATTTGTACTATAATGTTGCAGTACGTATATAGAACAAAATAAATTGATCGGCATGCAACTCATGATTACGTATTCAACAACTACCTTTGATGAAAAAAACTATAATTAATTAATATTTTAATTATAATTAGGAGTTTTTTAAAACTTGGGAAGCATATAATACATACAGCATGACCTGTATGTGCATGTCTCGTACGCCATATTAAATATGATTGAAGTAAAATATTAATTGGAAGTATTTTTAGTTAGCTAGGAAGCCTGAAGCTAGCACATGAATCAACCGCACTTGGACATATTGACCCTCTAAAAGTCAATTGGAATCACCTCTCTCCCAAGATGCCAGCTATATTCTAGTTGATTTTATGAGTTTATAATAAATATATTTAATGTAATTTAGATATAAAATTATTGTTATATAAAATAATGATAGTCACCACTGATGATATATAGTATTTTTTTATCTCCTAAACATTAATTTGAATTTTTATTTAATTGAGTTTAATAATATCAGCTTCTTAAAAAAAAAATTATGGAAAACGGAAACAATGACACGTGCAACTCAAAGAAGTCAAAAGGCTAGCATGCCAGCATTGTCAATTTTCTCGTAATTTCTAAAGAATTATTAATAACATTACATATGGAAAATAAGTTGTCTCATAATGAATTATTGCCACAAGCGAGTTACCGTATTTTAATTAAAAAATTATTTCGAAATGGTTTTGGACATAACTATTTAATGTGATAATTGGTTGCTTGATCAGACAAAGAGTAGTGTTAGGGTAGATATAAAATTAATGATATATTCAGATTCATCTAAAGCTAACCAACATAATATATATATATATATGTGTTGTAAGTAGCATAGAGTAATCTTCCAAAAAACTTGTATCGAGTATTAGGCAGAGGATGTTATAATTAATGTCACACAGATCGAATAGGAGAGGTAGTTGGTTGATTAATGTCAACTGCTACTAAATGTATAATGTATTAATTAATAAATAGATAATTAAGATTGTAATGATTAATCAAGCAATGACCAGAATATGAACAGAATACGTACCTATACAGCTGATCGTCAAATGTCAGATATAAATCGGGCAGAAGTAATAGTACTAGTAATAGTCCCAAGGCAAAGTTATTCTGGGGGAAACGTTATGCGTGCTAATTATGCTATATATATATATATATATATATATATTGGTAAATATGCTAATTATGCTATATATATCATCATGATCCCGTCCAAATTAAAGCATTATTTTTCAGGTCCCAGCCAAGTCTCAGGCCTATGAGTTTCAAGGTGTTCGTATTGCATGCATTTTATATATACCAAAGCAGTATTACAAGTAGTTACCGAAAAAAAAAAAGAAAAAAAAAAGCAGTATTACAAGTTAAAATTATTGGTCCAAACTTTATATACAATTATATATACACACATATATATAATCATCTTTAAAAGTTTAATTAATCACCCACAGCAATTTACATATATATTATATTTGAATTGATTAAAGAAAAAAAAAAAGCAACTATTTTTTTGGTAATTAAAAAAAAGGAAAAAGAAAAAAATAAATAAAGCAACTTGCGATTGCAAATTTGCAATGCAAGAGTTAAAAGGCATTGGGAATGAGAAATTGAGGAAAATGGGATGGACCCGCAAGCTGCTACGTGCTATCTCCTGCAGTCCTGCATGCCCTTCCAAAAATTAATTAATTTACCCCAAAAAGAAAATTATATATATGGTACGGGGTCGTTGTATTTGTATATATGTAGACAGACAAAAGGGTTGGTGGTATAAGTACTGGTTTGGTGTACCACTAGCTACTTTTGTTAATTGCTATAATATATACATATATATATATATATAAATGTTATATGGCCATATTCACCATTATTTTCAAACCAAAAAAAAATATTCACCATTATTTAGTAAGCAACAATTCACTATAGTTACAATGGACTATCCCAAAAAATAGTAGACGATATTATAAAAAAAAAATCGTGAATATATATATATATATATATATATATATATTTTTAGAATGAGATGGATCCAAAAGGAAATGAATGGGAGGAGTAGATGGCGCTATGATGCACCTCAATTTGTCCTCTGCTACTGGTAGGGGCTGTTGGTTGGCATTGCATCTCAATTATTAATGTTGGCTGCTGTGCTGGCTTTTCTTCTTTTTTTTGGTTAATGCTGGCTTTTCTTCTTAATTATACCCTCTACGGTTCTACCTCAATTCCCAGCTGGTCTCAAAATTCTCAGTTCTTGACTAGTAGTCCACATAATTCAATGCTTTTATTTTAACAATTTTATTTTTCTATTTTTTTGTGCTCATTTTGCCGTAAATAAATTACCAGCTTGTTTTATTTCTTAACAGTTTCAATAGATTGTTCGAGTTCAAAAAAAGAAGTAAATGGTCAATTTTTATTTTTTATTTTGAAATTTTTTTTGTTTACATATTAGAGGGAATTGTTTAGGTGCGAATCAAATAGCATTGTTACAAACCAAAAATAAAAATAAAACTTAATTTAGGCTGAATACATGAGTTGGAATAGAAGGGATCTAGTTGGAACAAAAGTAGAATTGGATCACTACTACTACCAGTAGCCTATGCAGCCATCGTACCAAATAGGTATACTTTGCAATAAAATTTAAGTATATTTTAAATTCAAAAAATTAAAATATTTGTAATATATGTGGAGACTAACGTTCTTCAACTATTCTTCAACTATGATCTTACTTTCATAACATATATATATATATATATATATATATATAATCAGGTTCAATTTAAACTAATAATTCTAGAATGATATATATATATATATATATTTTAAAACTTTTAGATTCATTTACTTTAGGACTAAGATTAAAAAGCACATAAATAGTTCATCGGGTCATGAACCCACTTTTTCTAAAGAAAGCTTTTGAACTTTAAAAAATTCATATATTGATTACTAATTGAATTTAAAATTTTAGCTTTTAATATGATTTCCAAAAGTTATTAAAACTATAAAGTCAATCTGTTTTGACTCTGGCTTCATATACATACATATATATATATATATAAATTTTCATATATATCAAGATTATCACGATGGAAAATCATTAAAATCCTTGATTGCCTAAATATTAAAATTTAAAAATACATTGAGGGTTCATATATCCATTCAAAATTTATTTTGTCCTTCTAGAATTTTAGTATTTTAGTAGACTTATATAACACAAACATATATATATATATATATACACTTTGTCTACGAGACTTTGCATGTTGTATCAAATGTACTATATATATTTAAAAACTGCTAAAAATATATTACAATTCTTTTTATTAGGACTAAAGTGTACAAAAACTAAAAGTTAAAACCAAAGTGCCAAAAACAATTTAGAGACTAAAGTGCAACTGTGAGCATAGTCAGGAATTAATAGAGCAGATAACCCTTAATTAATTATATGTACATGTATCCAATTACCATGGCCTCCCAACCAATAAAAAAGATGCCAGTTGCCATGGCTGCATTTGGTTTGAGAATCCGTTAATATTATACAAAATCAAACAGATCCTAACGTTTTCTTATTATTACTAAGTTTGAGGTTCATATATTAAACTTATATATTTACAATCGGTTTGGTTTAATTTACTGATTTGGTGTTGAACAAATTAATTGATATATGTATATATATATATATATATATATATATATAAATATATATATATCTGCCCTAGCGAATCTCATCCCATGTATTATATAATATAATATAGAGCTATAAATTTGCAGAGCCAATAATAATATGCATTTGTGGTACATTGAATCCCTTAGATTTTGAATTTTAATTATTTAGCAGCAGCTAGCTAGCAGAAACTATACATATTTTTGACTGTCATATATAAATTGTTTATGTAATTATAACCACAAAAATTAATATTATTATGATTTTTGATTAATTAAGTAGGGAACGTGCTATATTATATATGTGGGTTTTCTTCAGAATGATGCATATACATATTTAGAAGATTGAATTACTTTTTCGTACCGTGAGAGCAAATAGTCAACCTCCTCTTCTCCATTTTCAAGACTTGCTTAATCATCAAAATTTCGACCTCGGTCTACCTCCTTAATTACATAATACCACGTTTATTCACATAACTAAACCCTTCCAATTCTCCTATATTTCCATATCGCTTTGTCACATCCCTGCCTTACATTTTATATCCCAAAGTAAGGAAAAATATAGTCTTAACTTCCTAAAAAATGTAATTAATTACTTATGCGCGCGTTTGAGCTAAAAAAAAAAAAAAAAAATTACTCATGAGTTCCATTAAAAAGCAATTAATTAAACATGAAATTTTAGGAGTTGATGAAGACACGTGTACTTATGCTTCCATTGATCAATATCTATTAACATCATTTCCAGTGTCTGTTTGTGGGGCACTTGATGATACTGAGCAAGTAGCTAGGAACTGGCACTAGTTTATTTATTTTTATTTTTTAAGTGTTGCCTTTCATAATTAATTATACACAAAAGCAGCGCTTTATATATGCTTCATTTTGACATACGTATATATAGTAATCATGAGGATATTTATGTGAAACTCATTCATCTTGAACTGTGGGATTACAAGTTACATCAATTTAAAAGTTAATTCAATGATTTTAGATGATTGGGCTCCATATATTATTGACTTAAAAGTGATTAAAACAGTTCTGGTATCCGAATAATAGAATTACCCTGTATATATATTTTATATTGGATGAAATTCCCCACTACTTATTAGTAGAATTACCCTATATATATTTCACATTAGATGAAATTGTTCTCTATTTAGTAGACGATAATTCACTGTAACTTTTAAATGCATGTAATTTTACAGATGTGATAACTATAATGGGTTGTCCTCCACCATGCAGTAGATGACGTCCTCCATGATAGCAAATCTATATATATATACATTTTATGGTAAAAATATTCTGACATTTCATAGTCAGGATATCACTAATTGACCATTGAATTGTTTTAAACGTTGAAATTTAATAAAGTTTTATGGAATATATCAGTTTAGTGAAATACTAAAACTCTAAAAAAGCAAAGAGAACTATGTTTAAGTTTATTTAAACCTAAAATTTATCATTAAATTTTAGTCATTGAAACAATATAAAAGCTAACAAATGATATTTCTGACAATAGAATATTTATATATACATACACACATATATCTAGAAAAAATTTAAAATAAAGATTTCATTAAATTTTGTTAAATAAAAATTACCACTCCACTTATAACATGTTATTTTAATAAAATGAAGATAAATTTATTGTAAAAATAATATATATATATATATATACACACGTATATATATAGTCTTCAAGTAGTCTCTCTAACTTGTACTGGATGCAGTGGTACGGTGTATGCAATATACACACACACTTGCATTTGTCAAATTTCCTTTCAAATTATCCATTCTACCCATCAATTCAGGGGAATTTCTGCACTGCCCCGTGTTTCTATCGGAGAATTTCCGTCCTACCCTGATTTAAAATAAATGGAGAATAGAGCGGAGATGGAAAGTAATTGAATAGCAAATTATATATAATTTTTCGTGCATGTATATGATATCATATATGTTATATATATATATATAGTGTTATGGTGAGGATGTATCAAATTTTAAACTTTAGAAGCATTTAAAATAATTGAATTATATGTATTCTATGTCATATATTAACATATTACATGCAATCCAACATGTTCAAAAGCTCTAGTCAATCAAGCCGACCCATTTATTTTCAAATTGAAAACTTGAGGATATTTTTATGGTGTCCTAACCATATATATCAAAATCTCTCTCTAAATATTATATATATATATATATTAATTTTTTTCTTATAAATTTTTTTGGATAAAAATCGTGCGTGATTTGCACTAATAGCTAAATGAAAGAATAACTGTGTACGTGTGTGTATACATTATACATTTGAGGAAGCTTTTCTTAATCAATAGATATGTAAATAATTTGACATCTGATTTTGTTTTTGTTGAAAACTAAAAGTCAATAATGCAAGGATTATTTTTGATGTTGCATGTGAAAATTATTTAAAAAGTGAGGCATGGAGGATAGCTAAAAGAGCCTCAACGAAAACACTTATTTCTGACTTTGTAGAACTCGAGTCCCATTTAATTTCCTCTTTTGGACATCAAACAGAGGATAATATTAATATTTGGTTGGGAAGGAGACAAGTAGACGTTGAGCACGAAATACGGCGAAATTTGCAAGAATTAGGCAATGGGGACATGAGTTTGATGAGTTGATTAATTTTAATGCAGGGCAAGGAGTGAGCAGAATTGAATTTATATATGCAAATAGAAATTGAGTTAGTCCAAGTTCACGAAGGTGCTGTTGAACATTTTATAAACTTCCATCTCAGTCTCATATGCAAACTTTAAAAGTATATTTTTACGCATTCAATTTTGATTTTTAATTTTTATTTATGATATATAATTTTTGTTTATGGTGTTTTGTTTATGTTTTTGTTAAAAAATAAAAATAAAAAATAATAATTATTTAAAAAAGAATGAAAATGGTTATCAAATGTATATTTTGTTTTGTAGTTTTTAAAAAAAATAAATGAAAATTGTTATTTTGTATTTTTTATTTTTAAAAATTTTTAAAAAATAAAAAAATAATAAATAAGTTATCAAACGACACTTAAATAGATCATGTCCAACATTATTGCAGGTAGTTGACAAATGAGGTAAATTTGTATTTGTTATATTATTTCTGTTCAATTCAACAATGGACAGATGGTGGTCGATGAAATTAATTAAACTGGAAACAAAATACTTAAATACAAAGTCAATCGTGTAATAAAACGGGGTTGAAAAAAAGATAAGAAAGAAAATAAAAACAGGGTGTTGAATGCAAGGGGAAGAGTACTAAGAGGAGGAAGGTATTAGCATTTAGGAATTAGGAATTAGGAAAGCCAAATTAGAATAGATTTTTTGGTAATATTAATTAATAAACAATTTTGTCATAGTCAAGAGGCGCTTTGGTTCTTAGAGATGGCTAAAGAGTACCTCGCAGTGAGTAAATGAGTATTATATTCATAATATAATCTAATCCCCATACGCTCTATGTCTCTCTCTTTGTCCCTAAGAAGACAGAGAAGGGAATTAGGAGGGAGTTCAGGGAAGACAAAAGACCAAAAACACAATGAATGAGCTGGACACTAGCTGTAACCGATACTGCTACTGGACACTAGTAGTAAAATTCTCTTTCCTCCTCTGCTTCCTATTTCCTTCCCTTCAAAAATTATCATTATAAATAAACCCCACTCCTTCACTCCTCTTCTTCACCCACAGACTCGTTCCTTTTTCTTCCTCAGCTTACGTACTTGAACGCAAACACTAGACTCGAGTAGATGGACATGCACTCCGTCTTCTGCTTCTCTGCTTTTGCTTTCTTTCTTTTGTTTCTCATCCATTCAATCCTCAAATTATTCGCATCCTCCAATTCCAAGTCCAAGTCCAATTCTAATTCCAATACCAATCCCTCCCAGAACCTCCCTCTTCCACCGGGCACCTTGGGTTGGCCTTATATCGGCGAGACCTTCCAACTCTACTCTCAAAATCCCAATGTCTTCTTTGCTTCCAAGCAGAAGAGGTATACAATAATACGATTCCATTTTGCACTTCCACCAGCATATGTATGTATTCTTATACACTCGATGTTCTTTTTTATATATAGGTACGGTTCTATCTTCAAGACCCACATCTTGGGGTGTCCCTGCGTGATGATTTCGAGCCCGGACGCAGCGAAATTCGTTCTTTCAAGGAAACCCCATCTGTTCAAGCCCACATTCCCAGCGAGCAAAGAGCGTATGCTGGGGAAACAGGCCATCTTCTTTCACCAGGGAGACTACCATGCCAAATTGAGGAAGCTTGTCCTCCGTGCCTTCACGCCCGAAGCTATCAGAAACATTGTCTCTGACATTGAAACCATTGCTACCTCCTCTCTCCACTCCTGGGAAGGCCGCTCCATCAACACCTTCCTCGAAATGAAATCGGTCAGCTTCTCATCCCCACTCATGTTTGTTTTTTTCCCATTAATTAATAAATAAAAACAGAGCTCCTCTGTTTTCCGTTTTTCTTTTTTTTTTTTCTTTCTCCCTCAATATATATATATATATATATATATATATATATTAAATAAAAATAAAAATTGTTTTTTCATATTCTGATGCAGATAATTAATTAGCTTCTGTGTTGTTTGCAGTTCACTTTCAATGTTTCACTTCTTTCCATATTCGGAAAAGATGAAGTTCTGTACAGAGAGGATCTGAAGCGGTGCTACTACATTCTGGAGAAGGGATACAACTCGATGCCCATTAACCTTCCAGGCACGCTGTTTCACAAATCCATGAAAGCCAGGAAGGAGCTGGCTCAGATCTTGGCCAAAATCCTCTCTGCCAGGAGGCAGACGGAGCACGGCCACAAGGACCTGCTAGGATCTTTTATGGGTGACAAAGAAGGCCTCACCGACGACCAAATTGCCGACAACATCATCGGTGTCATCTTTGCGGCCCGCGATACAACTGCCAGTGTGTTGACATGGATCGTCAAGTATCTGGGTGAAAATCCAAGTGTCCTTCAAGCTGTCACTGTAAGAATCCCAAAGTCCCATTAATTCTTTTTTTTCTTTTTATAATTATTAGTCTAATTTGGCTACTCTGTTCGCAGGAAGAGCAACAATCAATAATTAAGAGCAAAGAGGAGTGCGGTGAAGACAAGGCTCTGAATTGGGAAGACACAAAGAAGATGCCGATAACTTGCCGAGTTATTCAAGAGACTCTTAGAGTCGCTTCTATTTTATCTTTTACCTTCAGAGAAGCTGTAGAAGATGTGGAATACGAAGGTCAGTCTCTGTCAGTTGCCCCTTTTACCATATTGCGATTGTTTAAGCCAAAGAAGAATCAATTATATAATGTTTTTGGTTTTACCATGAACATAATTTTTCAGGGTATCTTATACCGAAAGGATGGAAAGTCTTACCACTGTTCAGGAACATTCATCACAGCCCAGACGTCTTCCCAGAACCCGAGAAATTTGACCCTTCAAGATTTGAGGTAAATTGACCTTGGTATTTTCATAGACCGAGTGTGAGAGTCAGAAGAGATAATTGAATAGTGTTAATCGCTGTGGGTTTGGTTTGGATGATTGAACAGGTTGCTCCAAAACCCAATACGTACATGCCATTTGGCAGTGGGACCCACGCATGCCCAGGGAATGAATTAGCTAAACTGGAGATGTTGGTCCTTGTGCATCATCTAACCACAAAGTACAGGTTGGTACTAAAACTTTGAATGTATCTGCTAGCTGTTGCTCCTACCTTTTTTATAAGACTTTTTTCCAACGGTCAGAAGTGGGTTTCTAAAAATAGAATGCATACCATAATAATTAAGAATGAACCATTCCTCACATTATTGTGCACAAATTAATGAAATGCAGGTGGTGTATGATGGGTGCACAGAATGGGATTCAGTATGGCCCTTTTGCTCTTCCCCAGAACGGTTTGCCCATCAGATTGTCTCTCAAGACTTAAATAGATATTGATATTGATATCCCTTCAGAAAAATCAGACAGCCAGCTTTCTAAATATAGAAAGAATTCCCTAAAACGGAAGCAAAAGGAGAAAGACAAAGTCTGCCTTTTGCTTTTTTTGACACCCAAACGAATAAAGTTTGAGATAGGAAGCCATGTGTACAGATGAGTGTCTTATATATATTTATAGATCAATTTATTGTTTGTTTTCTTCAAGATCCTGAGGAAAACCAAGAAATAAAGGAAGAAAGCAAGTAGAGTACCTCAAGGCTAGCTCAGTGGATGCATGGGGATATATATGACATTTTAAAACTATGCCAATATTTCCAGTTGTATTTTATTTTATTTTATTGCCATTAATTGGAATTGGATATGTAAGTGTAAATAAAGAGCAAAAGGAATGAAATTGATTTAGTTTTCTGAGAATGATTCTAGCTACGTGGTTTCACTACTGTTTGGAATCACCTTCGTTAATTTAAAGTTCAACCCCCCCAAAAAAAAAGATTAATTAATTAATTAATACGACAGAATGAAGAAGATATTAGTTGTTCCTACGTACACGGCACTCTTTAAAATGATTATTTGTATCTGTCAAAGCCATTGCCAGAGATTGGATTTGACAAGTTATTCCATGTCTACAAAAATATCTCACTTCTAATTTTGAAATTAACGTGTTAAAAATTCTTGAACTAATCAAAGAAACTAACACTACTAGAACACACAAGATTTAGTGAGGTTCGGTCAAAGATCGACCTATGTCCTCGTACTTCATTGTAGAGCTTCGGCTCTATATGAATTTTATATTATTTTAATAACTTTGAAAATCCTTCTATAATGCAAGACTAGTACTGCAGAGTATAGAGCAATGTCCAAATGCTACATTCGACATCGAGTTTGCCATTAATAGTCTCAGCTGTTCTCTCCTTTCAAACACGACTAGTTGCAACTCCTCCCCATCTATTAATTAATTTATTAATAATGTTGAGCTAGTTTTAGTAACGTAGGATGTAGATGGAATTTATATATATATATATAATTAAAATACATACACATCTATGTTACAGAGAGTGTACCGGGTCATATTGCATATAACCCACCGAATATCTAACATTATTACATGTGCATACTAAATGTAGCTAACGGGTTACATGTAATTTGAGAGGACACACACTGGACAATGTGTGTGTGTGCACGTTTTATAGAAAAACTATATAAATATATATATATATATATACACACACGCATAAATATATATAAACGCATAGTATTTTTTTTGTATGAACATCTACAAGTTATTAATTTGAGGATGCACTCTTATCTTTAAAGGATAAACATGCACCGACATCATAAAAATGTTTTATGTGTGTGTGTATATATATATATATATAATCATGCTATTATTAGGTACATAACTGTAGGCAATGTAG
>QANX01007054.1:0-15767 GCA_003254975.1 Ochetophila trinervis | reverse complement strand
ATATATATATATATATATATATATATATATATATATGTTGTTATTCAACTTTCCAGCTTTAGTTGAATAGCCATTGATATGATGACACTTGCTATCATAATCGATATTTTAATTAATTAATTATTTTGTAAGTCGTCTATATATATAATACAGTCAGAGTAGACTTTGAAGAGCTGAGCTGCATGCGACAACATAAATATATATGTTGAATTGATCTAATTAACCAAAATGAATTTTAAATGATCTCCTAGTTAATCAATACTCTATCACTCACTCTAGCTCGCAGCATCGTGTATAAATATACAAGTAGGAGAGTGGACAAAAACAGTCCATTAAACAAATCGATCTGACTAATCCAATCCGAGCGGCTTGAATTGGTTATTCTTTCTTTTAACATATTATAATATAGGCTCGAACAAGGTTGAATGAGATTATTACTTTGCATTGATTAAAAACAATTAAAATAAAATAAAGAAACTATTATTTGTTTTGGTTAAAAGTTCTATCAGACGAAACCATTCATGATTCATCATATATATATATATATATATATATTCAAAAAAGTTTTACACATTTCAGGTTTTGGCTTATTTTAATTTACAATGTGTTTTGTATATGTATTAGTTTTAAATTATAGTTCAATCATGTCAAATATTGCATTTCATAGTATGCATTATTAAGCTATACAATACCCGAATCATTAGATTAAAGAAAGAAAAAAAGTTTCAAAAATGAACACCTAATTAATCTAATCCAACAATAGTATGGGTTTGGTTTTATTTTACATGTATAATTAAATTAGATTTTATTATCAAACTGGTAGAGATTAATTTGATTTTGGATATTTAAGAAAAGAAATTAATCAACCTGATTAAATCTTGCCCATCCATGTATACAAGAATACCAACTGGAATGACTTTGCATAGCTAAAAAACCTCTTCAAGTCAAAATGCAGAATTTGGGTATAAATAATAATATATATCCAACTATATCTGTATAGTTAATTAAGAGGACATGTGTCTCTCATAGATTCTCTGATTTGCATGGTTGGTGGAAATGGAAAATGATGGGTCTGACATAATCATAATACATAATATTATGTTATTTATTCTCTATTATTCAAGGATATGGAAATTAATCATTTTACTTGTGTTTAATTAATTTCAAGCTTAGCTAACGCCTTCGATTGCTACTATTTGATATAATAATTCCTCCTCACAGTTGCGTGCGTGTGTGTGTGTGTATATATATATGCAAAATTACCACTTTTGTTGCCTAAGAGTTAAGATTACACACTTGAGAACGTCATGTAATTAATTGTTTACAAGTTAAGGAAATTAAAAGTGGAGTCTCAATGAGATGCTGAAGGGTGGCCGGCCGATAGAGACCAAATGAGAAATCATTTTTGTCGAAGATTGA
Source organism: Ochetophila trinervis (assembly GCA_003254975.1). Classification (NCBI taxonomy): domain Eukaryota; kingdom Viridiplantae; phylum Streptophyta; class Magnoliopsida; order Rosales; family Rhamnaceae; genus Ochetophila; species Ochetophila trinervis. The sequence goes on along the minus strand of QANX01007054.1, from coordinate 14,348 downwards.
AAAATGATGAAGAGATTTTATATAAATATGATAATAATAATTTTATATAAATATGATAATAATATCTGCTAATCCCAAAATTCATTCACGTAACCATCAAGACGTCAAACCCATTACTGATTGGAAATGACTTTTGTTTTATCACTTGGTCTGTCTGATGAGCCGCCATTGATTATTCTTTTGAAACATTAATTTCATAGGAAACTCACTCCCATTTCCACAATAATTTGTGAGAGAAAGGAAATGGCTTTGGTTTTGGTTACGGTTTCAGTTTCTGCTCACCCTTTAAATCAGAATGAATTTGGGACCTTTCTGCTCATGAACTGTCAGTTTGAATTGGTCCAGTCTAATATGTACTGCACACGTTTTTTTATCATGTCTTTCTTTGCAGGAGAAAAAAAAAACCTCTCCTCCACTCTATTTTCCACTTAACAAAGATGGATCTCTACCATTACTAAACTCCGTAGGCTAACAAATGAATTTTTATAACCATGCATCGCCTATTCATTCATTATTCAACGAGGCTAAAGAAAATGTTTTCTTATGGAGAAAATCACAAAAGAAAACATGAAATCTTAAGAGCAAATTCAAAGCATCAATTGACTTTAGGCATGCCATTTTATCAAACTATTAAAATAAACCGTTCCAATAAGATATTGTAATCCGCAGCACACCACCTCGATTGACAACTTGACTTTCCAAGATATATAAATCATTTAGCGCGTCAATGAATACCCCATAGAACCTCTACGTACGACTGACTGACTTGAAACCCCTACATCATGCCATCTTCAGTGACTCCTTCAATAATGTCCACTAGATCTAGACTCACCACTATTGAAACTATCATTTCATCAAAGCGCACATCCACCTTTCACATTATGAGACACCAGGATCACTACAGCAGAATATACAAATTAAGCAGCTAGAAACTATGTAACACATAACAACAGGAGAACCAACAAGATAAATTCTGCAATTTTCTCATTTTGCTCAAACAACTTACTCATTTGTCGAATTACAATAAATCTTAGGATTTATAAGATCATAAATCCAGCCATGCTTAAAATTACTTCACACTTAGCACCCTCAAGGGTTTGATTATGAGAAAGAATTACATGCCACACTCAACCTTCCAATTCACTTAAACTGAGACATTTGCAAATTTGTTAATGCACTTGAACAAGCATGGATTATGGATCTCGTTATCGCTGTATATGCCACATTAGAAACCTCTCATTGTTAACTGCAAGAAAATCACACATTTGAAACAGGTTGTTACACTATCCAACAACATCAGCCATTAATTTTTTTTTTTTTTTTGAAGGAAACTCAATCAGCCATTAAATAAATCAAAAAACTGCAAAGTGGGGATGGAATGAGGAAGAAATAGACAAGATTGAGAAACAAATGGTGTAACCTTCTCAGCAACATCCACCCTTCCTTTCTTTAAGAGTTCAAGACGAGCTCGAATAAGGCGATTCTGTTCCTCAGCCTACATTCAAAGCGGTGTATGGAATCCTGAGTTACTACTTATTCTTCTTATAATATGATATGTTTTAAGCTTAACACTTCAATATCAGGGAATGTTTTCAGGATTTAAGGTCTAGAACATAACGGCATTAAATTCACTTTAAGAAGAAATTGAGAGAAAGGTTTCCACATACATCAAAAGGGCAACTACCATCTTTTCTGGATATCATCGAGTACGTAACAAACTAATGTTATTCAATGACCAAAAAGATAAACAGAAATCTCTCCTCAATCATGTTTCTTCTTTTTTCATAAGAACCCTATATTCATGAAAAATTAAAAAATAAATTTAAAAGAAAAGCCTTGCACCTAAAGCAAGGGCAACATTAAACCATGGCTCCAACCAGTGTCTCTGGTTGCAAGTTCCAAAATCAATTACAAATGCAACCACAACAGTTTTGTGTATGTGCATAGCAAGTGCCCAAGCAAGTGCCCTGTGTGTTTGTATGATATGACTCAATTTGTATGTGCATATTAAAGCAAAATGTCAACGTAAACCAGTCCCAGGCACTCCCAGCCCCAGGGATATGATTATTTCAAAAGCTGATATAGCATCAAAACCCAAAATACAAAAAGTAATCAGGCCAAAGGAGTTTAGCGAGAATGCCTAAAAGTGGGTTCACATCCTAAGTGAAAGGGTTTCATATTGGAAACAAAATAAATAAATAATGTTTTACTAGACAGTTTGACAAAAGTAGACAAAAGTTTTCCCTCAGGAAACATACCACTAGTGACATCAGTTGCCAGACTTCAAAGCATGATCAGTTTTCAACAACTAGTGCATGCTAAAATTTCAAACAATAAGACCAAAGGAGATCCTAATGTAATGACATTTTCTCATCTGAATATATATTCCATGCAAGTTTTATCAATAGTACAACCCTAAGACCAATGTAATGCAGTTCAAAAAGAAAGATATTACACATATACAACCATATAGGGAAAAGGGTTTGATAATAAAGTTCTTATATCTCAAATTACCAACTTCTTTAGCAGTCAAAGAAAAAAGTTGATTCCATTTTACTGTGTGCATAGATATAAGTAACACATTATAAATCAGATGAAAATTACTTAGTATCTCCTAATAAGCCACTTCAACAAGCAGCATAATAAAGTTTATGTATATTACCGTTTCCAGCATGTTTTTCAAGTACTGGATTTCATTCTTCTTTATTGTCGATAGCTTGGAAGTAACATCTACTAGATTAGTCCTGCATTTTAATGAGCACCAATTAAGAATGGGAAGTTCATAAAACCATAGACCTAATTGAGCTAGAATGCAATAATGTAATCAGATGAAGGTAATTCTTGGATATTACCACAGTCATCTATAATGCAATAATATAAGCCACAGTCAATCATAACAACATTCTTTGTTAACAAGAGCAACATAATTGAGGTGATTTCTTCAATCAATCAATCAGTTCCATTTATTTTTAAGCACTGGCTACAGAAAAGGTGTCAAATAACCAAATCACATATCTAATTCTTCAGAAAATTAGATGATACCTACTTATCTGAAAACAAAGGGTCCAGACCTTGTTCTTCCACTAGTTGCTCTATTGTATCAAGAGCCGTTCCAACCTGCATATATAGTTGACATTATAATACCAGTCAGGAGGCAATAATTAAAGGAAAAAAATACATTAACCTCCTCTATGGTGTAAGAAAACAAGGAAAAAGAATAACAACAATACCTGTGTTTCATGACATAAAGACTGAAAGTCATTCTGTAAAATTCAAAATAGGCAATTGAGTTCACCTTATAACATCATATCACACATAAAATAGTTTATGTTGCAAACAGTCAAATTGATAAGATAACTATGTTCGTTACCAGGGTGATAATCATGTGCCTAACCAGTCAACCACTGAATACAGAGTGACAAAAATAACTAATGAAATAGTTCACTGGCTGCAGTACAATACGGCTAGTAGAAAGGAGTCCACAATCAGAAACCTCTGTTTATGGATATATTGATCTTGTAATTCTTGGTCCAAATTTGATAAAAAAAAGTCCATCATGGTTTAAAATTTAAGTTGCAAGCTAATTTAGATAGCTATATATAAAAATATCATTATGTACTTCTCGGATCAACCAAGAGCAACTGGAACAACAGGAAAGCTATTATTATTGTCTGTTAATGTTACTATTAGCCTTGTTTATCAAATATAATGGAGAAAGGCCATTTTATTTTGTGACGAATCAATGCATTTGATGCTGTCTACATGTCTAACAAATGTTTAAATGGAACTATGGTAAGAACAAAAATTTCAGATATTTTTATGCTACTATATGGGGACAGACATGTCCCAGAAAAAATGTTATAGTAGCCACAGTTGCTATTACCTGTACTTTTCAGCAAAGCTGTCATGTTTAGCTTATGCAAAATGGTGATAAAGAAGGCCAACAAGGGGGTAGAAAAAGGCCAATTACACTTTTGGGGCTCATAAGAGCATTTGCCTCCAAAAGCTATGTAATATAACCTTAGAGATCTCCAAATGCATTCCGTCATAAATTGAATCATTAATCAGATTATTTTAAGAAGAAAAAAAAAATATTGCTGTATCATCCCACAAATACTGGAAAAAAAATGAAAGCCCGGGATGTTAAGTAGTATGAAAAGAGGTACCTCTATATTTTCATGCAGAGAAGTGATAACCTGAAAATTTTGATACCACAGAGAATAAACACAAAATAAAAAAATAATGAAATCAAAATATAAAATTTAGGCAATGGAACAAAACAATATTTTTCCAAACACAAAAGAACACTGTAATCCAAACATGAGGTTATGACACATGAGAACGAAGTGTAAAATCACATAAAAAGATCATTAAAACATTAAAGGAGCGAATATTTAACTAAAAAAGTTCCAATTTGTTAAAAAGAATTTTCTGAAATAAAAGCTTCGTTTAGATAATAAATGCTTTTAAAATTCAATGCAGTAGCAGTTGAGGGGGCTCTCTTCTTATAATAGAAATTTCTGTGTTCATTCCCTATTTCCAAGCATACAAGGACTTTAATCTTTTATATTTGGAGCTAAACAAAGTTGAGCAACCCATAATGTTGGAATTATCTGAAGTTTATCATGCAATTAGGTTCCTAGCGAAGACGACACCCACAGATCCATGGGTACAAACACATACATATACATATACAGAAAATCAGAAGGTTGATACAATCTTCCACGGTAAATTATATCATGTAAACAAACTGCTAATCCGAACAAACTTCTCGACCATTTTTGTTGAACAAAATCAAACTAAAAGCGATTTCTAAAAAAATGGTTAAAAAGAAAAGTCTGCAAATGAGATTGTGCGTTGCTTAACATAAAAATATAGTATAATATAATATACCTGAATAAACAGCCGATGTAGAAACTCTTGCTCAGCAGTAGTAAAACTCGAAAATGCTTTGCAAATATCCTTTGTTCACAAAAAACAATGGTATTTATTTCATACACAAAAACCATAATAAATAAAAACTGAGGTTGTAAATTGAGATGAAATAGTAAACCTGCTTAGTAATGGCAGTGAGCAGGGAACGTGTAGCGAGCTTGAAAGACTTGTTTAAGTTCATTTTTCTCGACCCCATTGGTTTGGAAAAAGCACAAACTCTCTCTCTCTCTCTCTCTCTCTCTCGGGAAAGAATCAAGGACTGGAGAGATCAGAAGAAGAAGAAGGAGGAGGAGAGATTTGGGACAGCTGCCCGATTATTTTTCCCTAGGGATTCGCCCGCTGAGATTTCTTTTTCTCTCTATTTTTCTTTTTCTTTCAAACCAAACATCAAATTTTGAAATCTACGAAGGACCCGGGAAAGAAATTACCAATTACTAAACAGAAATTCCCAGCCCACTCATTTCAAACACATTTACATTTTTTGTTTGACATTTTTTTTCCATCGTAAAATATAAGAATTACATATCATTACCTTATAAATAATTATTCCAATGTTCGTATGCTGAGGGCAGAATGATAATTTTACCGGACGAGTTATCTTTGGTTTTTTATTTTATTATTTTTTTCTTCTTCCAAGTTCGACCAACGCCTTTTCTCATCTCACTACTACCAGTTGAGTAGCAGTATTAAATTAGTATTAACTTATAAATCCATTATTAAGTTTTAATTACCACCATAACCATTAATCAGCATTATAAGCAGCAGTGTCTTTTCGCCAAAAAAAAAAAAAGCAGCGGTGTCTTACTACTCTCTCCGATTTTCAATTAGCAACTATTCTTTCCCATTTATAAAAATTAAAAATTAAAAAGTTGCGAGTTAATTCACATACAAATACCAATCCTACATCTTGAACCTGGAGTTTATAACCTTAAAACATACCTAATTCTGAACAAATGGTTACTATAACTACAATGTTACAAGAGGATCTCCGTAGCACTACCAAAATACAAACCAAGGACTACTTAATTCATCCTTCATCCTCCAAAATTGTGTACCATCTGAATCTGATTCAGAATAGCATATTCTACCTTCATCTTGAGAAGTAAGCTTTTCTGGGCTTTCTGCTATTAAGAATACCACCAAGATTGCCTAATGCATCGTGAAATTTATTGATTTTGAGAAAACCACTTATCATAGAAACTTCACTGTCTGATAACTTCGCTTTCTCCATGACCATGCCAACAAGCTTAGTCAGGGTGTCCTCCATGGATAAAGCACAAAGTCCTTCAGCCAGCATAACAAATGATGAGAATTCCGGTAGAAACCCTTTCTCCATCATTTCAACCGTAAAATCAACAGCTTCTCCAATTGGTCCTCCTCCATTACAAAGCCCACGGTAGACAATCTTATATGATATAGCATCTGGAGGATTGGCTTTCTCTACCATTTCTCTAAAAAGCCTCATGGCTTCTTTTGTTCTCTTCCGCTTGAAAAGTGCTTGTATCACAGGGTTATAAGCCTGTGGAGTCAAGACCATTCCTTTCATCTGAACAGTTCTGAGGAGCCTACTTGCAGCCTCAAGTCTACCTGCTTTACACAGCCCCCCAATAATGGTCCCATATGTGACAATATCTGGTTCACATCCATTTGAAGTCATAGTCTGAACGATATCTGCTGCCTTCTTTATATCCCCAGTCCTGCAGAAGTATGTTAGCAGGGAATTGTATGTGAACTTATCCGGCTTCAAGCCTTCCATTATCATCTGGTCCATGAGCTGAGAAGCTTCCTCCACCCTTCTGTTCTGACAAAGGCCATCAATGAGCGTGTTGTAGGTCACTGAATTTCTTGAAATCCCCTGGAGTTCCATCTGATCAAAAATCTCCTCCGCATCTTCAATCCTCTTGCCTTTGCACAACCCATCAATCAGAGTATTGTACACAACTACATTTCGTGCGCAGCCACTTGACTCCATTTCTTTCAGCAGGTTCAAAGCATCCTTTAGTCTCCCTCTAGAACAGTAGCTGTCAATTAACATATTGTAAGTAAACTCATCAGGTTGGCACCCTTTATGCTTCATTTCCTCAAACAGTTCCGATGCAAACTTGTAATTACCGGTCAAGCAGAGACCTTGAATCAGAGAGTTGAACGTGCAAACATCAGGTAAAATTCCCTTGCTTGTAAGAACACGTGCAAGTTCAGTCGCCTCTTTAACTTGGTTTTCCTTGCACAAGGTGCTAATCAGAGTGTTATAGGTGACAGTATTTGGTGCACAATCCCTTGAAACCATCTGTTCCAGAATTTCCACAGCCTCTTCAACTTCACCCAATTTACACAGTCCAGAAATCAGTGAGTTATAAGTAAAAATATCAAGATTGAATCCTTGCTGAAGCATTACATCCATGATCTCTAAAGCATGCTTTACATGCCCTGCCCTGCACAGACCATTAACCAGAGTGTTGTATGTAAACTGATCAGGAAGGAAACCATCATCAGCCATTTCTTGTAAGAAACTCAACGCTTCCTCAATTCTACCCTCTCTGCAAAACCCATTAATCAAAATATTAACGGTGATATTGGTAGTACACGAATAGCCATATTGCACCATCTGTTCCATAATTCTTAATGCGCCGTTTGTATCTCCTTCCTCAATATAACCCTGCATTAGTGTGGTAAATGTTTTCTCATCTGGTAACAGACCGTGGCTAGACATCTCTTCCATCATCAAAATGGCAGGTCTAATTTGATGAGCTCTGCATAGAGCCTTTATCAATATATTAAACGTGGAAACATCCGGCTTGATTCCTCTACTAACCATGCCGGAATGCGCAGTTTCTACGAGTTTGAGCTTGTTCCCATCAACAAGTACATTCAACAAAAAATTAAAGAAATGTGTGTCGGGTTTCACCCCAAACTCATTTTCCATAACCTCCAAAATACCAAGGATTTCATCATGTAAATCAAACTTAGAGTAGCTCTCGACAAAAATCAAGAAAGTACCTCCGCTGATTTTGCAACCCGCAAGCTTCATCTCCTCCAAGACACCTCTCATGGATTCAAAAGAGCCGACCCTTGCAAGCTTGCGAAGAAGCTCCTCGTAAACGGAGGAATTGGGGGCGAAATTGGGCTGCCTCGAGGCCCATTGGAAGATGCGAAGAGCAGAGGATTCGTCGTGTTGGCGACGGAGGGTGTGAAGAAGCTGGCTTGAGGTGAAGTCTGGAGGGAGATGGTGGGAAGGGGATGGAGTTGGAGAAAGAGAAGAGTGAATGGGGAAGCGGAGTTCATGGTGTTGGGAGATTGAGGAAGAGAACAAGTAAATGGGGTTGTGAGACCAAGGATAGCATTTGAGACTGAAAGAGAAAGCCATTGAGGCAATTTAACGAACATACAACATGCAAGGCTATTGTTTTTCTCACCCCGATGGATGCGACTGAGAATTTCACGGTTGCTGCCTTTCTGATGTGGCCGCCAAGCCCAATATGGCAAATACGGATTCTTGGAGTTGGAGTTGAGGCCGCTGGAGATTTTTTATTTTTATTTTTTGGATGCCGCTGGAGTTGAGACACCCCAACTCTTCTTTATCCTGTCGCCTCAACCAAGTCTTCTTTTGAATTTTGATATGTTCAATTATGAACTGTATCAAAATACCAAATAAATCTATTAAATTTGTTGTAAGGGTCATATTTGATTGATTTTCGTTTATTTATATTTATCTCTTTTGAAAGTTTATTTATTTATAACTATACTAAATTAATATATTAGTTAAAAAATATTGACACATAATAATTGATATATAATATAGATTTATTTAATATCTCTAGCATTACTATCCCAATATTTACAAGAACAAATACAGTAAACAGATGTCATGTTCCTTTGTGTATCTTTTAAGAAGAATGTCATACTATTTGCGATATTTATCAAATAAAGTGGTGCGTGTAATTTTTTTTTTTCCAGGATAATGAATATTGTATTTATTCATTGAAAAAATAATTTCAGTTTGCTGACATATATCGGCATCCCTGAGCAGAAAGGTACAATAAATTAATTATTTCCAGAGGAAGAAATTGGAGGAAGACCACATTACACAAACTAGAAATTAGCAGACAAAAAGAATTACATCAACCCAACCCAATCCAAACAAACTGATACTGGGGACAAAGCAATGTTGCAATAGCAAATATCAGGCCCCAGTATATTAAATCCGTCAAGGTCATACAAAAAAATAATAATAATAATAATAAATCACAGCAAGCGCAGTGTAAAAGGGAAAAAGGATCATATACAACACTTAAAAAAAAAATTATAGGTGTCGTCTAACCCCCCAAAAAAGCTACATATTAATTTGTTGACACAAAGCTCAGCCAGCAACTCAACAAGTAGGTTCTATAGATAAAAATATATAGGATGAGAAATGATATATATATATATATATATATATATATATATATATTAGAAATCACAATTGCTCTGCTTTGTTCACGGAGAATTAAAGACCATGGCAGAACTTGGAAAACTGATACCACAATTAGCCAAGTCGCTATATCACAAACTCTAAGAACATTTCACTCCAAGTAAAATATTAGGCCGAAGGAAACAACTTTCCCATCGCATCAGATGGCCTATAATACAAATTCAGCTGGCACGGCTTCTGATGACATCAAGACCAATCTCAGTTGGATCAGTTGCCTGCAACTCTACTGAATGCCATCGAGCTCTCTATTAAATATGTCTTTGGAGCTTTCATAAATCATCTTGCTTCTCACCCTTGATGTGTCAGGGGACCTTCATAAAATATCAACGGAGGGAGGAGTAAACACAAACCGCTATTAACTAAAAGATGTCCTGATTGAAAATAAACAAAAAAGGCTGGGTGGGTTATGGAATAAGCATTACCAGGCAATGAAGGAAATCCTCCTCTTTTGGCAATTCTCTTCCGTAACAAAATCAAAGTCATAAACAAGCATATCGGCATTCATCAGCAGGAAGACTCGCAATGAAATCCTCATAGCTCTGGGTTAGTTCACCAACCTGTTCCACCACAACTTGCTTCTGCTTCTCCTCGATCTTGAAAACTATAGACCGATAGGTTCTTTTTGCCTTGAGCTCCAAAAACATTAGTTTGCATTCATCATTCACAGTCATATCAGATGCAGCCTTTCCCTTCAAATTATATGGCCAACAATTAAAGACCACAGCAATCTTGACAAAAAATTTCACAGGACAAGCACAATGGACGTGCAACAAAGAACATGTAAAAGCTACATACGTTGGAAAATAATTAAATTTCATCCACTTTCTCTCATCGACAACAAAGCAAACACAAAGCATAAAAGAAAAAACATATCCATACCATGTTCATGTTAACAAACCCCCCTAAAAAAAATAACAAAAAGTTTTTTTTTTTTTTTTAAATTTCCAGATAAACAAAGAATCAACTTTCAGTTTGCTACATCCAGTAGATGTAGATCCACAGCATTTCTATCCTCCAAAACTCAAATAATACAATGCAATACGCAGTAATGTAATCGGACAACACTGATTACTGCACGGTTATGATGACTAATCAAACGAATCCAATCCAATACTCGAAATTGCTATTCAAAGCTAAATCAAAACATCAGATCTGCAAGCTACCAATGCAGCGTTAAACAGTGAATGAAGTACGAATATACCAATAATTCTAGCTCCAATTTCTGCCAACTTACGTAGGTATCGATGACCAGATCGACCTCAGATCAATAACCTAACCGACTTAAAGATAAAAACAAAAAATATTTGAATATTTTTTTTTTTTTGAGTAAGAAAAATACTTTGAATCAAATACAAGCAAATCACAAATTATAAAATGACAAAGAGACAGAGAGACATAGGATTAAAAAAAGTTTGAGACATAAATCATAAATTAGAAATACAATTTATCGGCGACCAAACAGACGACTAAGTGAGAAGTCAAAAGGCAGGTAACGGAGAAGAGAGAAGAGATCACCATTTTTTTTTTTTTTTGGGTTTTTGGTTTTGTTGCGATTTTATGCTTCTTCTTCTTCTGCTCCTGCTTCTGCTTCTGCTTCTTATAGAGCTTCTTCTTCTTCTTCTTCTTCTTCTTCTTCTTCTTCTTGTTCGGTGGTACTGGTGGTGGCTTTCTCGATTCGTGTTTGATGGTTTTGTTGCCAATATTCTTTTTTTCTGCGTCCTTGTCACGCTACCTCCACCTTTTTAGATTTTTATTTTATTTTATTATTTGATTTTAAAACAGAACACAACAATTATATTCAAGTTTGGCCAAAATTAATCCACGCCTTCGTGCTTAAGTAAATGAGCTTTATGCACTAGTATCATAGGATTGTAAGACCAATCCTAGAGAGAGAACATGAAGAAGAAAAGTATACAACAAACTCTAAATGAGACTTACATAAATCAACATCCCAAAGAGACAAAACCCAAGAACATCACACAAATCCACATAAATATTTATTTAGATAACCAATTTCCACAACCAACAATGTTTATTTCCTCTTCTCTCTCTCTCTCTAAAACCAGAAAACCTTAACACAATGTTGCACTGAATGATCATAGAAGGATATATATATGTGAAGACTACAACGAACTGTTTTGAACAGCCTTTAGAAAATTTTAGAAACGCAATCACACAGTAATATGAAACCACTCTGCACCTCTTAAGTCAACATATATCAAAGAGCCTTGAAGAAACGACAATGTTTGAGCATAAGAGTTTTAATAAAACGACACAACTTTTAGAACTCAAGGATTAAAAACTTACATCGTTTTTTTGGATTGTATCTAGCTTGTGGAAATTATAGTTTGAGATAAACTTATAGCCATACTTAAAATGCTTCCAGCTAGCTTGTAGATTTATTTTTAGTCCATGATTAGTTGTTGATGTAGTTCCACACAATAATTTCGAGTTTGTGATATTCTGAATAAATTTTTTTAACTCCAAAGCAATTATAGTAAGAGATTGTCTTCAAAGTGAGCCTTTATAGCTTCATAATGAGCTTTTTGAAGTTGAAACAATCCATTTATTTCATAAAAGTCTGTACTTGTTATGAGCATGCATTGGGAGGCAATGAATTATGAGTTCCCCCACGCTAGTAGAAATTAATTGCGAGGCAAATTTGCCGGCTTCTGTTAGGTTTGCCAAGTTGGTGAATATTATGGATAGGAGGCTCTCAGTTGTTTGGTGATAGAGTTGTATGTGATAGATAAGTCACTCCATGCATGAATCGCAGCCACTCTTGTGCTCTATTATTTGATTGGAAAATATGACTTTTACAAAAGAGAATTCAGGTCTTGAAGATATGATTTGGCAATGTCCTCAATCTGCCGAGCAGCTGTAAACCTTGCATCTTTGCTTTAATAATTACTGATGAAGATGAGTTGGAGATCGATCTACAGCTCCAAACAATAGGTGCAACCTTTAGAATTGCAAGTAATCCCATCTAATTGTCATATTGTTTCTGTAAACTCCATGAACTAAATATATTGGCATTGAGTTCTAAAGTGAAGGCTCGACCAGGATTTGGAGCTTGTCAGAGTAGTTTGTTCTTATGAATATATATATATATATATTAAAAGTTTAAATTTTATCTTCAAGTAGATATAAGTTCTTGCTTTGGAGAGCTTTGGGATTATAGATTCAAGTCATCCCAAATGATCCGATTGTTACCCTGTACGATTGGAAATATATATACCAAAATTGCTCCAAAAAGCAATATAGTATATAACATACTTATTTACATTTTGACATTGTACCAATATAGTATAAATTAATTAACAAGGTTGTTCATTCCTTTTCACCATTTAAAATCCATTTGANTTTTTTTTTTAAATAACTACTTTTTTTGTCTAATAATCATGGAATTACTAAAATATTTACCAAATGATGTGGTACTATTCAATTGATTTATTTTTTTATTCATTTATCGATTTGAAAAGTCACTTATAGGTTATATGGATATGTTAAAAATAATATATTAAAATGTGTTATTTAGTAAATAAATTTTAGTGAATATCTTAATATATGTAGTATTACTGTTTTTTCTAATGTGGTAAATTTTTCTTAGTAATCACACTATTATAAATGCTCTTAATACATGTTTGGCAATTTGCACAACAATTTTACATTATATTAAAATTGTACAATATTTTGTCAAACTAATGCGCGGGTTTATTTGAATACTCATTTATAAGAGTCTCTAGCAAGTTAATTAATAAAAAATGTTTTTTAGATATTATGGTTGTAATCATTTAGTTATTCTCTATGGAACTTATAAAATTTTGGGTACCTGATTAAGTGATAATGCCTCATGGAAATGCTTGTTTAAATGCAAGTCTCCTCCACTTTTTCCACTTTTTCATTATGTGCATACTAAAACATTGTGCTTTCTTGTAGAATTGTATTTACTCTCTCTCTCTCTCCTTTTTTTTTTTTTTTATTGTTAACTTTAATATGCTTTTGTACAGTGGTATTTGCCATGTTTGGAAGTAAAGGAGAAAGAAATTCTCATATATTTCGACATGCATATTTTTCTTATGAAAATATATACTCTTATTCTTTTTTTGTGATGATTTTCTAGGCTGGATCTCTCAGAAGGGATAACTTATCTTACAAAACTTAGGCAGCTAGATTGTTTTATGAGCCTCTTTGTAAGCCGAAGTCAAAACTTAGACAGCTAGATCGTTGATGTATCGGAAATTTTTTCAATGAAGCATGTAATATGATAAGTGCTTAGTGAATAATATTTGAACCCTTCACGTAAAATATCTTAATGTAATATGAATTTCAAAATGTTATTTGACTACTTATTCTATTTGAATCGTACTATTTACTGATCATATTCAATGAGTTATGTTTGTATGGAATAGACACCATATTAACATTAAAATGGGTGAGAAAAAAATTACTGAAATAAAAAATAATTGAAAAAATATAGCTGGAACAAAATGAAAAAACTTTATGTTGTGACGGTATATAGATCGTCACAGTATGTTTAATGTGACGGCCTACCGTCACAAGACCGTCTCATATGTTATTTTGTGACGGTTCATATCGGTCACGAAATCAATGAAATATATCATTGTTTTCACAAGTGACGATATATAGATCATCACAATATATTTAATGTGACGGTCTATCGTCGCAAGACCATTACATATGTTATATTGTGACGGACCAAATTTCATCATTAAAGCTTTGCCGGCGGTGACTCGCCGGAATGTTAAAATTTCTATTAATATTTGTGACCAAGTAATGCCGTCACATAAATACAATTTTTTATTACGATGAACAGTATTCTGTCACGGAAACCTTTTTGTGTCAGATTTATTGCTACGGGCTTGTGACATATTAGTATTCGTCACATAAAATGATTTTAGCAATGATTCTGTCAAATATA